>JAJJWX010003337.1:0-102396 GCA_023529315.1 Papaver bracteatum
GAAATAATTAGAAAGTGAATACACCTCAAGCTCTTCCAGAAATCAAGTAAACCCTGTCAATAAAAAAATAAATGATAATTAAAACCTAAAAATAAACAAGAAGAACAACAAAACAGAAAATGGGATTTTTATAAAAACCCTAGAAATTACAAACCCTAACTCTACCATGAACAAAATCAAAGAAGAATAAGAAACAAACATAAAAAGGGGGTTGTTTTTCAAAACCCTGATTTTGAAATTACAAACCTAACTCTACCATGATTAAAATAAAAGAAGAACAAAGAACGAATAGAAAAGGGATTTTTGCAAAATCCTAACTTTACCTTTAATAAACGAGTTTTGATGATGAAGGGTTTCAGAGAATAGGGTTCAATGGTGTTTGATGATGAAGGGTTTCAGAGAAATAGGGTTCAATGGTGTTATTTCTCTGATTTGGGTTTGGGTGAGAGCTGGAGTGAGACTCGAGAGAGCAAGAAAGAGAGAGATGTGGGAAAGAGATAAAAAAAAGAAGGAATTAGAAAATTATTTTACTCGATACTAACGAGGTGCTCTCCTAACCACAGAAAGTGGGGGCGAAATTCGCGCTAAAAAAATCTACCAGTGAAACGATCTTACGCAAGTGTCGTTTCACAAGTCAACAAATGTCCGGCCACTACGACGACTTGACTTTAGTCAACAACAAGGTATATTGCGTCCCTGTAAAAGTAAATTAAAGTCAAACTATAACGAAGACTTGATCTTAGTCAACGACGCGTTACGTATATAGAGATTTTTGGATACACTTTCTGTGTCGTTTCATAATGTCCCAGATACCTGTTTTTCCACTAGTGTCTTTATCCTTGTGATGAACTCCTTTAACATGAGTGCTTAATTTTATCATTGGTTATGGAATAGTTGGATTTCACATAACATGATTCTTTGATTCAATATATTAGTTTTGTCTCATATTTATCGTTACGATTCTCTGAATATATAGTTGTATGATTGACATATTACAACATGATTGATTGTTTGTTTTGTCAAGTTGCAAATTGGTAGAACTTGTAATCACATCTATTGCTAGTTTAGGGTTTATTATACGTAAAAGTGATAATCCTTGAATACAAGTAGCATAATTGTGAATATTGCTTGTATTGATACATCCTAGTAATCACAAGTGAATCGTGACCTTTGTTAAATTGTTTGCGCAATGTATTTCATTTGCATTAATTGGCCTGATTTTATAGAACTTAATGCATCTAGGGAATTAAACTTGATTAGTGTTTTTACACGTTAGGTTGTTCTCTTAGATAGAATTCATACTCGCATCTTTTAATGTGTTTATTGATGACAAGAGGAAATTAACGGGATATTCTTGCGATCAAGGTATCCTAGGGCTTTTGATAAGTTGAGATTAAATATCAATTCAACTTATTGTTAAAAAGCATGTTTGTGAATGAAGATGAATCCTTAACAATATCTCTTCTATTTGATTTGTTTATTTATTTATTTTATTTTATTTTAGTTTGCTTTATTAAAAATCAGAAGACCCCCTTGTTACCTTTAGGAAACCAAAACATATTGACAACCTAGTCCTCTCTGTGGGATCGATCCTTTTTTCCCTAGATATATTATATATTTTGAGTAGTAAGAAATTGTAATTTATTTTTGAATCCTACGACAACGATCAGCAGCTTCGATCAGCTGAAATGCAGCAGCAACGAGCAGAACTTCACTGCAGCAACTGCGATCTGCTGGACTGCAGAAGTTGCGAACAGAGCTGGACTGCAGCAGCTTCGATCAGCTTAAATGCAGCAGCAACGAGCCAAATTACACTGCAGCGGCTGCGATTAGCTGGACTGCAGGAGATGCGAACATGATCGCATCAGATGCGATCATCTGGACTGCAGGAACGACGAGCAAAGTTTCACTGCTGCAGCTGCGATCAGCTGGACTGCAGGAATTACGAACAGAGCTGTACTGCAGCAGCTTCGATCAGCTGGACTGCAGCAGCTGCTGAGGGACTGAACTTAAACAGTTCGATAAACCTAGGTGTAACATTTACAAATAAAACTAGACAGCATCAGTTGCATCCAACTGAGTGAAACCAGACTGCATCAGTTGCATCCAACTGAGTACAGAATTCGTAAGCAAAACTGGACTGCATCAGTTGCGTCCAACCGAGTACAACAATTGCTTTTGAACTGGAGTACAATAATTCAATCAACATAACTATAACAGTTTAACATTGCTGATTGTAATCATTGCGTCAAAATATTAGGGTGTATGCTCGCCGCCTCTTAATCCTATAACTCATTAGAGGATTAAGAAGTTTGGGTTTCCTGAAGTTTCAATTTTCATAAGCTGAATTCCGCATTGAAATTTGGTGCTATGTAACTCGGCCCCAAGCGTATGGTGTGTCACGCAGCTCTCCCAAAAAAAAGTTATTTCAAACCATGAGGTGTTACATATCTCGCCCCCAAGTGCTACTTAGTCACATTGAAGTGATATGCAACTTTCCCCCAGAAGATAGTGATTGTCATGCTGCTCAATGCTCGCACAAGAGTGCACTGCCTTGCTGCATTTTGCTCGCGCATGAAATTTTGAAGATGTCTGCTATCTAGAATTCGCATGGGGGGATAATCCCACTATTCCAGATGCGCGCAGAATTGAAATGTGTGCATTTCCTTGTGAGAAAATTCTCACCACATTATAGGTGTCTCACTTAACAAAAGTATGCGTGAATATATGAAAAGATGCCAAAATATGTAAATTGCATCCTACCGTATTGAAAGTGTTATTGCGACTTCGTTTATGAAGTGATTAGGATGCCCACTGGCTATGTTGATGTTTTCTAGAGACGATGAATAGTATAGTTCCCTTAGCATCTCATTTCGACTTAGTAACTAGATTTGTGTGTGTGACTGGAATGCACCAGTTAAATCAAAACTGGATTGGAGACAGTTGTCACGGAACTGTATTTCAGTAGATGCGATCAACTGTACTGTAATAGTTATACATAAAACTAGACTGAAGCAGTTGTGAGGAAAATCGTACTACAACAGTTCGATCAACTGGACTGTATGAATTCAAAAGGACTGTGGAAGTTCGATCAACTGGCCAGCAGCTGTTGTTGTGAAACTGGATTACAGTAGTTCGATCAACTGACTGTAGTAGTTATGTGGAAAAGAACTGCACCAGTTCGACAAACTGAACTACAATATTTTTGGTGGTGATTGAATGTGACCGTTTCCGGTGCTGTCCTTTTACATTTCTAAAAACTCAATTTTCTCCTAAAATTGAAATTTCACCTTCACAATGTTGGGAATTGACATACGATCTAATCGGGCCGAAAATTACTCAGTTTGGATGTACGAAGAAGAAGTTATCGAAGAAAAAAATTGGGTGGTTAGCGCCTTGCTCCAAACATGTTGATGACGTGATTGTACCCAAAAAAATATTATTCTCCAATTGCAAAATTTTACTTTCATGTCGTAGGATATTGAAATGCGATCGCAATGAGGCAAAAATCATCCAATTCGGACGTGAGACGAAGAAGATATCAACGAAACAAATTTTTAGACCAAGCCTACGTGGGATGTACATATCCGCAAGCCAAGAGAAATGAGGCGGGATCATCCAAGGGCCAAGGAATTAAACTGCGTCGTGCCACACCGAATCGGGACTACGTATTAAAGTTGCACCGAGCTACACTGAAATATAACTAATTGCCACTGATTAATCGCCGACCCCGATTGCCGCTCGCTCTGGCCGCCAGCCTCTTTTTGTTTTTAAATTTGAAACTTTTCGCCACGGTTTATGCCAACTGTGATCTTTCCTCCGAACATTTGGTGACAGTTTGGAAGAATTGTTTTCTTTGTTTTTGTAGTTTCTGCAACGGCTGTCGGAAGTGTTGTCTTTGCTGTCTGAATTTTGCAACAGTTTTCTGTTTTTCTTCCTTTCCTTTGGATTTTTAGCAACGGTTCTAGGGACTGTTGCTGTTTCTCACGGACCTTTCACCATGGTTTTGCTGTACTTTTGTGGCCCTTTCTGGAACTTTCTGAGATGATTTTCCTTGGGTATTCATGCACCTTGAGATGCAGGAAACTTGACAACCTTACAATCATGATAGTAGTGTTTTTGACGAACTACAAACTCGAACAGGTGGACACTGCGTTATTTGAGAAGCAAATTTTTTCGAACTTTGGACATGAACATGCTGCGGATCGAACATCTTCGCAACAATCTTGGTGATTTTTCCAATGACTCATCTTTGGTGGCTTTTGACTACGATGCTGGACTGCAACATTTGCGATCAACTGGTCTGTAGTAACTGTGATTAACTGGACTGCAGCAGCTGCGATCAGATGGACTACAATGATTGAAATCAAAACTGGAACAAGTCATGTTGTAGATCGAATATCCAACAATATTTTTGATGATGTTTAACGCCATATTTTACCGTGGACCAAACGTCCTGACAATAGTTTTAACAACCCTTGTAGTAGTATAGATTGGGTGCTTTCCGAAGATAATAGTTTCCGAAAAGCTCGAATGCGAATGAATCTGATTTACAATGATTTGCGATCAACTGATGCGATGAATCGCGATTAATTTGGACTGCCGCAGCTGCGGTCAGCTTGATTGCAATGATTTTCGATTATAATTGGACTGCAACAGTTTCGATCAATTAGACTGTAGCAGTAATTGTTGAAGGCATACAAACTGGAAATTTCTGGATTTTTTTTCTCTCAAAAGGTTTTCTTCTCCTTTCACATCAATCTTAAAGATCCTTGGCGGAAATTGCAACGAATTTTTGAACCTATCATGTTGCGGATCGAATATCCTACAACAGTTTTGGTGGTGTTTCACTATAACTTTTTCCGCGGGCCGGGCATCCCGACAACACTTTCATCAGATTTTGTAGTGATGCGATTTTCAGCGGTATCAGAAGGTAATAGCTTCAGCAAGTATGAAACAACGAATCTTGATTATAGCAGTTGCGATCAACTGGACTGAAATATATGCAGTTATATGGTCAGCAGCAGCTGCGATCAGCTGGACTGCGACTATTGCGATCAAACTGGGTTGCAGCAGTTACGATCAACTGGACTGCAACAGTGATTTTTCACGACGTCCAAACAACTTTTTCACGGAAACGATTTTGAAGCATTTTGTACAACTTTCCTCAATGGGAGAACATGATTCCTTTTCTCGTATTCCCCTTAGTCGGCGCCAATGTTTGTATCCATAATTATTTATGGGCACGAAACACGATGAAATTGATTATTGGGTGTAAATTTAGGGTTAGGAGATGAATTGAAGAACGAAAAAAAAGACGCAGGTTTAACGTGGTTCGGCATGGTTTGCCTATGTCCACGGGAGAATCCCCTTGGGGAGTGATTATTTATTGATTTTTGTATTACAGAGTTTTTTTCCCATTGTGTACCCTCCTAAATGATTTCTGCTCCTCCCTATTTATACAGTTCAATATCTAATTTCAATATAAACTTAAATGGCATTAACTCTCATTCATGCCTCCATCATGATTTCTGCATGAAACTGCTGGAATCAATATTGCATGCCTCCATGATGATCTCTGCATGAAACTGCACATTTATTCCTCCATCTTCAATTCTGCATGAAACTGCTGGAACTAACAATGCATGCCCCCCATCTTCAATTCTGCATGAACCTGTTAATTCATGATTCCATGATAAATTCTGCATGATGGCAAACTGGACTGGTGGTTTGGAGGCATAATAGCTGACAGTATGGATGGATGCTGGATGGAAGACTGGATTGGCTGCATGGGTAGAGACTGACTGGTAGTGCAATATGGTACTTAGATGGGAATTGGTTGGCAGCATCGCTGGCAACAAGAGTGGAAACTGTATGACATCACCATTGGCAACACGGTCTTGACATTGACTGATAGTTGATTTTGACCGTTGACCGGTTGTTGACTTTGGCCATTGACCGAGAGTTGACTTTGACCATTGACCAAGCGTTGACTATGACCATTGACTGATCATTTGATTTATGTAATACTGGGCAGGCTTGTAGGATACTTCAGTTGATTGGTTAGCGGGCTTGGATGAGGGCCAAAAGATGATTCAAGTATCGCTTTGGCCCATTATGTGGCATTTTTTACTTATGGTACAAACACCATCTTTAGAAGGCGATTAAAGTATCGTTTTGAAAAAAAAAATCATCTGAGATTGCATCTAATTTTTGAAAATCAGCATTTGAGAATCAAAATTACTTTGCATCATGTTGTCATTGGTCATCATCTTACTGACTTGTAGAGCCAGATTATCGATCTGAGATTGTTGTTTAGCGCTTGTCTTAGCCAAGTCCATACAAGAAGGAATAACCTTGATGAGAAATTGAATTGTGATTAGGAAAGAACGTCTCTAAATACCACTTGTACTAATTTAGTATAGGTAACAAGCAGAGATGATTAAAATTGAACGAAAAAGGGTTAACTATGCCGTAATAGCCTCTCTGTAACTTCATAATTCCAATAATAGATAGGATTATTACAATATAAATGCAACTGAAATAATAAGATAACCCTAATTGGATAACTAATCTTAGCCATCCACCTATCGATCATCTATTGCACAACTATTTAGAAGAAAAAATCTATTGCACAACTAAACTAACTAACTAACTAACTACCCACACCTGACTAAATAAGGCAGACACTCAACTAAGGGGCACCAATACGCTAGGAGGAGACTATCTCGGGTAAGTCTAACATTTTATGTCGAGGGTACATTAAAGAGAAATGGAAACTACCAGAAAAAAATTCACATAAAATTAACGTTGATGTTGCTGCTTGGATTTCTAGTAACAGACTAGCTAGCTTTGCTATAATTTGAAGTTAATGCAGGTGATTTCGAACAAGGAAAAGTAGGACCATGCACAACAACATGAACGGAAAAAGCAGAAGCGATAGGATTAATGCAGGCAACCAAGTGGGCTGAGGAGCATAACCTCAACCATTTCAACATCGAAAAAAAATCTTTTTGATTTTTTTTTGTTTGACTTAAAAGGTTGAGAATGTATTAAAAATAAAATGCAATAAAGCTCAGGAAGGGCCCCATTTGATCAATATATGGAGAGTATTAAGCTATCTACTGGCTCTAACTATTTTACAATGAGTAACAAGTTCTCGGAATAAAGTTGTCCTGAATATATCTTCCTTCCCCCATACATAAAGTATGTTTTTGATTTCTATGTGTTTGTACCCTATTTAAAATAGTTACACGTGTACCGCACAAGCTGTATAAATTAATGGCAGACCATGGGTTATCAAGGTAATCCATGGGGCTCAATAGAGCCAGGTCCGGGCACGCCCGGAGGTTTATTAAAACCAGACCATGGGTTATCAAGGTAATCCATGGGGATCAATAGATTCAGGTCCGAGCATGCCCGTAGGTTTATTAAAACCAGACCATGGGTTATCAAGGTAATCCATGGGGCTCAATAGAGCCAGGTCCGGGCACGCCCGAAGGCTTATTAAAACCAGACCATGGGTTATCAAGGTAATCCATGGGGCTCAATAGATCCAGGTCCGGGATCACCCGGAGGTTTATTAAAACCAGGCCGTGGGTTATCAAGGTAATCCATGGGGCTCATCAGAGCTAAGGCCCAGGAATTACCTGAGGAAAACAGGCTTGGGTTTATTAAAACCAAATGGTTAAGTAAAGAAGTCCAGATGACTGAAGTTATTTTTAAGATAGACATAAATCTTGGAAGATAGACATATATCTTCCAAGATAGGTGCAAATCTTGAAGAAAGAGATAAGATATTTCAAGATAAATTCAAATCATGTGAAGATATACAAAGATCTCTCAAGATAGACATGGATCTTCAAGGATAGACACAAATATTAAAGGATAAGTGCAAATCCATGTGGTTATTTTGGATAACTACAAATCTAGGTTATTATGGAACCATATTAGGGTTTATGCCTATAAATAGAGGCAAAAATCCAACTCAAAAGGTACACAATTCTACTTCTTTCTTCACAACTACTTGCATTGAATATCCTCTGACTTTAGCATCGGAGTATCTTTGCAGGTACCCCCCTTATTATCCATCATCAATTCTTGGAGAATCCAATCAAACGGTGGCGAATCAATCAATCTACACACATCTCGAGGAGTGTTGGGGTAAATATTTTTGCACCAACATCTTTTGGCGCCGACTAAGGGGAAAAGATTTTTCCACAATCAAAGAAGTCATCGTTTGAAGTCTGAAGCATGAATACGCAACTTCCATTAAATCCCGGGCATTTGTGGGTCATGAAAGGAGGGCGACTATGAACGAAGGGTTAAGGGAGAACGAAGGAAAAATGCTTCAGTTATCACAAACAAGCTAAGTATCTTCCGTCCTAAATAAAGTTTTCTTTTTTACAAATTCAGGCTTGTTGAATAAATAAATCAAACGGATATCATGCCTTAATATTTAATCAAACTATCTGCCACATTATTTGAATTCATGAGGATACAAGTACATTATTAAAGACGTAACGGGTCTGTTATTTCTCTATTGATGCCTCTGTCCGCCAAACTTCACTAATTAATTAGTATGTAGTTCTTTTGAACCATTAGCTTATTTGTATTGTACTTGACTTGATGTTTAACGGGCACTGGATCTAGGTGATCACTGCTATATGAAATAAGCTTTATTCGAGCCGTGAATGGGGTATGAGCTGAAATCCATCTTGAATGCTCCCAATAAGCAGCCTATCTTGTACCAGTAAAAATCTCAATTCACTACAGCAATCCATCGTATGTAGTGACGGCGACACCAAGGATAAATCCAAGATGTAAGTTCACTATGCGAAGAAGGATCCAGTTCCATCCGTCTCAACTACAACAGTGTTGCAAAATTGCCCCATATTGGACCAATTTACTACATAAGCTAAACGTAGTGGGGGCGAAAATTGGGTAAATGGATAATATCATTGAAAAAGACGTCCCAGATGCAGTCTGGTGGGTGATCATCCTGCCGTAAAAGTCACATTTACGCAAGCAGTACAAGATTAATTTCAGAGACGTGGTATGGATAGAAAAATGTAACTCTATACCGAACCTCATCTCAGAAGCTGTAACATAACGCCAGGACATGCACTTAACAGAAGGGACGGAAAGTACAGGGAGTACCGCAACATATTAAAGTGCATCTAGCCAAGAGCAATATCAGACACAATAGCAGCAGCTCCGACTATGGCATACATAAGCAGCGCGCAGTTCTACCATATAAGAAATGTGTGAAAGATAAAGCAAAACACCCAAAACCTGCTGTATCCCAATAAAGTCCCGACAATGTCAAGTCTATATACATCTGTATGCATTTGAAGGTTCATAAATTTATATACTTTTGCATGAAAGTGTAGCTGTGAAGGCACCGAGGAAGCTGGAACCTTTGTTTTGCATCTTCACACTAAGGATTTCGGATCAGAAGATCTACAAGATCCTCGTGTTTAACGACAAAAGCAACTGAAACAGGTGTCGTTATTAGGGAGAAAAATCAATGAGCCAATAGGCGTATAGCACATGAGTAGGACCTCCTAGTCCATTACACACATCCGCGGAATAACAACACATCAAGCTGGGGACACTTTTATACATATGTATGGTTAGTCGCATATGAAGTTAGTAGTCTAAATGACTACTTACTGACAAAAAGTCTTGTCTAAATGACTATCCCATGTCAAATAGACTAATCTAGCTAAATGTCTACGCACTGATAAAGAGAAAACGCAGATTCCGTGTGAATTGTGTACAAATATTTTCACATGAAGCATATGGATACTCACAAGGGATATTCAAACGCTTTAAACCAGAAGAAATTTTGACACAAGCAAATGATAGAAAGGAGATAACTACAAGAGGTGCAACTGACCTTAAAGAAGGTTTAAATGGAGACAATTTCATTGTTGTGTTCTCAACTTGCAATGCCGCAGTGGGTGTATAAAGTGAAAGCATTCGATGGCGATGGATAATAAAAGAATTCGTGTGTCAATTATTACCTCATTTCGGCAAAAATGAAGTATGCCAGAGGCTGCACTAAGCGAAAAGAAACAACTTACATGAAGACTGTGGATTAACAAAGAAGACAACTAGCAGTATGAATAAAATGTAAAGAGTTTTACGAGAAGAAAATTCACTGAGCAATATTCAAATTTCAAACCCTCGGTTACGACTCTAATCAAGTCTGTGAGGATAAAACGCAAGACATGCTACACATGGCAAAGGGATTTTTCTTCAACTGATCAACAAAGAACAAGGTGCTTTAGGCATGAGTCCTTTCAAGGAACTTTTACTTCGATGAGTCCCAACCATGTGACGAGCCGTGCCATGCCAATACAGTAAAACCTCTATATAAGAATACTCTATAACGGAATAAACTCCATAAATGAATAAAAAACTCTAGTCCCGATTTGGCTTAATCTTTGTCAAATTTACCTCTATATAAGAATAAACTCCATATAAGAATAATTTTATACGGTCCCAATAATATTCTGAAACAGAGGTTTTACTGTATCACGGGGAGAAACCTTGACCATAATAAACTGCATAGTGTGGGCGTATTTCGTGCACTATGATCAATTACGACACGGACTTCATGATCCATTGGATAGCAAAGAATTTGGAATAAAAGGAGCGAAAAAAGAACCCGAAAAATGCACGACTTGTAAGCCACATGGCCCTTTTATGAGTAGAGCAGCAAGCCATCTATAGATGACTATGTGTCGGTGGGCATTGAACAAGATGCATTTGTATATTATAAGTTCTATTCCACGAATACACCCTGGGGGCGTCTATGTCATATCCGTGCAAAAAAATGGATAGATCTACACTTAATAATAACAGTGACAACTCATGCTTGGGGGTGTCTTTCTAATGTCTCTATTAATGCTTGGGGGCGAGATACGTCATCAACGGTATGACGAGATGAGAAAAGAAATTTCAGGTATGAGTTTACTTAAGAATAATAAGTTAATATGAGCACGTTTTTGCAGGAAAAATCACGCTGGGAGTGCACTACAGAGTGTCATGATACATTTGTACGTGTTATGTACCTACCGCCGTCACATGAAGCCTTACTCTTCTTAACTCCTCAACAAGTTGAACAGTTAAGAGGGGGAGATGTTTGTACCCTATTTAAAATAGGTACACTCGTACCGCATAAGTTGTTTAAATTAATGGCAGACCATGGGTTATCAAGGTAATCCATGGGGCTCAATAGATCCAGGTCCGGGAACGCCCGGAGGTTTATTAAAACCAGACCATGGGTTATCAAGGTAATCCATGGGGCTCAATAGAGCAGTCGGGCACGCCTGAGGCTCACCATGGGTTATCAAGGTAATCCATGGGGCTCAATAGAGCCAGGTCTGGGCTCACCCGTAGGTTTATTAAAACCAGGCCGTAGGTTATCAAGGTAATCCATGGGGCTCATCAGAGCTAAGGCCCAGGAATTACCTGAGGAAAACAGGCTTGGGTTTATAAAAACCAAATGGTTAAGTAAAGAAGCCCAGATGACTGAAGTTATTTTTAAGATAGACATAAATCTTGGAAGATAGACATATATCTTCCAAGATAGGTTCAAATATTGAAGAAAGAGATAAGATATTTCAAGATAAATTCAAATCATGTGAAGATATACAAAGATCTCTCAAGATAGACATGGATCTTCAAGGATAGACACAAATATTAAAGGATAAGTGCAAATCCATGTGGTTATTTTGGATAACTACAAATCTAGGTTATTATGGAACCATATTAGGGTTTATGCCTATAAATAGAGGCAAAAATCCAACTCAAAAGGTACACAATTCTACTCATTTCTTCACAACTACTTGCATTGAATATCCTCTGACTTTATCATCGGAGTATCTTTGCAGGTACCCCCCTTATTATCCATCATCAATTCTTGGAGAATCCAATCAAACGGTGGCGAATCAATCAATATACACATATCTCGAGGAGTGTTGGGGTAAATATTTTTGCACCAACACTATGATAATTTCATTTTATTCTTGTGGTCTTTTCCTAGACATCACTCTTATGTTTCTTTAATTCCAGAGAGCCCAGCATATTGCGAAAATGATCAGTGGCCACAACTTCCTTCCTTTGTTTCTTCCTCTCCTAAATTTCCAAGCTTGCAACTGTTGAAGAAGATTTCCAGCTTGAACCCATCCGATGTTGTACCCATAAATGAAATAGCTCTATATAGCATGGGAGAAAGGAATCAACTTCTATATCTAGACAAAATCAAGCGATGATGGAGGAAGTTAAATAGGAAATCAACTTTTGTTCTAAGTTTTTAGGTTTTTCTTTCATTCCCAAATTGACGGCAGACATTTTAGCCAAAAGGGCAAAATACTTTAATTTAGATATAAATTAAATTGGGATTCTATCGCTCTCTGTTTTATTAATTTGCCTAGCTAAATTGGGGCCTAGTGTGATTAATTTGGGCATATCACTACATGACAAAAGTGTTTGAAAATACTAAATTACCCTCTACACTAATCTTAATAATTCTAATTTTAAATATCTAAAACAAAAACAAAACACAAATCATTTCTATTAACATCAAAAAATTCATTTTTTTTTCAATTTCCATGATGATCAAAAACTAAAATCTAATCCCAAACAACAATTCAATTTATTTTTTTGTCGAACAATATTTTTTATCACAAACAATTCGAGTGATTAAGTTAAATCCATTCAATCCGTCCCTTTAATCAATAAGTTAAGTATAAAAACTTTGAAATTTCCTTGTCAAAATTTTCTTAAAATCAACTAGATTCGGTTTATATATGCATTAACATATGCCGATTGTTGTTGATGCTCATTGCTAGAGAATTTATCGGTCGAACTCGCATGCATTGTTATCCCAAGCATGTTTATCAATATTAGTGATCAAAATTATACGTCTTGATTTCTAGTTTACTTATGACTAAGTCTCGGTCTAGGATAGTTAAGTATAGTTGAGCTCCAGACTCCATGGCGATTATCTTATGAAGACGAAGAACTACTCAAGGAACCGGTGAAAATTCATCCGACCAAAAAGGTATGTGGAGAGTTGAACTTATCTAGCACTCAAAAGTCTATCTATCTCCTACTCTTGAGACAATAGTCGTATAAGTATGTTAGTTTTCATACATACATATTTGCTATTTCGAGCCGAGTTTACTAGCCTATCTTTTTATCGAAATATTTGTCGGTAAGCTTTCACTTTAATTACTTTCATATTTATCCGTGACGAAAGTCATGATGACGTTTCAATCTCGAAAATATCTTTGATGAAGATAGTCGATTCTTTATGTCTAACGACTATTAACATTATAAAATAATGTTTCAATGATTGAAATGTAGAGTTGAGATTACGTAACCACCTATGGATATAAGCATATATATATAGTGTGTTCGCACATTAGTGTATAAGTCCATGTACCGGAAACCAAGTGCGTGAATATGTGTGCATGCTGTATTGGTGAGGGAGACAGGTTGGGTATGCGTACCCGTACGCATACTGAAGGAAGCTCACGCCCATGAATTTCTGCTGAGTTTGGAGTTTTCAAACTTACAAACCAGTCACCTTAGGTACACGTACCCACGAAAGTTTTCTAATCGATAATTTATGTTGGGTTAGTACACGTACCCGTACGGAAGCTGGTTATATCTCAAATTGGTTGGTCATGAACTTAAAACAATAAAACAATAAGGAATGCAATTGGATAAATCAGGCTTTTCATCTAACAGTGAATATTGAATTCTTTGTTACCAAGGTAACTTGGATTGCAAACCCTGATTTGAAAACTGCAAAAGGGAGACGTCTAGCATCTGGAAAATCCAATCCCCACACCTCCTGTGTGATACTAGTTGGTTTGTTAGAGTCGATTCTCTTTTAATCATAGGTTTCTTCTCGAGATCATGTCGATTAACGACTTGAAGACTTCATTGGGATTGTGAATCCATACGAAACTAATTCTCTTATAGCTGAGAGATCAAATCTTGCCATTTTCTATCGTACGAGTTCAATTGAATAATTAACTTGAGATTATATCTCCGATAGGGAAAGATAAATAGAAATCACAAACATCTTCGTCTTATCGTTTGTGATTCCGCAATATCTAGTTTCGTTACCATACAAATTAGATTATTGTAAGGTGATCAATAATTCTAGGCTGTTCTTCGGGAATATAAGTCCGGTTTATTGATTGGATCCTGTTCACCTTGATTTTATCAAAAGACGGAGCAAAACTCATAGGTTTATTTGTTGGAGACAGATTTATCTATTATCATAGACTTTTCTGTGTGATACAAATTTGTTTATTGAAGTCTTCGACTTTGGGTTGTAGCAACTCTTGGTTTTGGGTGAGATCAACTAAGGGAATCAAGTGCGTAGTATCCTACTGCGATCAGAGACGTAAGGAGCACAACTGTACCTTGAATCAGTGTGATATTGATTAGGGTTCAACTACAGTCCCAAACGAAGTTAGTTTGTAGTATGCTAGTGTATATAACTGCTTAATACAGTGTGGTGTTCAATCTGGACTAGGTCCAAGGGTTTTTTGCATTTGCGGTTTCCTCGTTAACAAAATTCTGTTGTCTGTATTATTTTTATTCCGTATTATATTTTGTTATATAATTGAAATATCACAGGTTGTGCGTCGTATCGATAAATTGTGAAATCCAACCTTTGGTTGTTGATTGGAAATTGATTGATCCTTGGATATTGGTTTTTGGTACCATCCAAGTTTATCTCTATTGTAATTAATCGAGACTCCCAGTTTTCATGAGTAAGATTTAAATCAAGAGATAGAGATATACAAAATCTTTGATATACTTTTCTATTGATTGAGTCTAACTGTCTAGTTGATTCTCATAAAAGTATATTGTAGGTTGTCCATACAGATTGCTAATCAAAATATTGGGTGAGGTTGTTAGACCCCCGCTTTTTCACTCATCAAACACGAAGGAAATTCTCATAATCGGTCAATGAGATACGTATTCATTAACCGATTCTTATTGGTGTTCTTTGTGCTTAATCAACATCAATCAGAATCAGAATATATAAAGGACCATGTATGCCGATTCTGGTTTTGGTTCATCATTTTCATTGAACACTAAACCCGGAATCAATATATATTAAAGTGTATGTAATCCGATTATGACATAAAATGTATACAAGAAAGATTCTTCGTGTAGAATCGGTGCATATGCCACACCACGTAAGTCGATTCTAATTTTCGTTTCATTGTTCTCCATTAATTGTTCTTCAGCCTCACATTGAATTTTGAGAAGCCAATTAATTTCTCTATCTCTATAGTCAACATTCAACATTGAATGAAATTATGGAAGTGATTATTGCTACGGGGAAACAGTGAATGTTTGATTTCCAACATTCTCCAATAATTACTCCCTCTGTCCTTATTATATAGGCGGAATATAGAGTTTTTCTAGTCCCACTAAATAGGTGGATTTCCAATTCCAATAAGATTTTTGACATAAATACCCTTATTTATGATGTTTGGGAAATTATAGTGAGAATAAGACAAAGGGTAAAAACAGGAAAAAAACATAAAAATTTATGAAAACCAAATTTTTTCTTAATCGAAGAGATTTCATCTTCTCCGCCTATATATTAGGGACGGAGGGAGTATCATTTTGGGTCGGTGATTACTTGTGCCTGACAAAGCAGATTGGAAAGATATTAATTTGTTACGATCAAAGTAAAAGGAATCAAGATTTCCAAGGGAACATCATTAATGTCTAGATAAGTGAGCCTTCTCAACAACCTCTCAAATATCAAGAATTAAGAGTTGGCAATTTGGCATCCAGGGAGCTTAGTGCTTGGTTGACGTGTAGTGTGTATGAACACGTGTGACTGAAATGTATGAGTTAAAGTAGATAGCCTAATGAAACAATTCATTGATAAAACCTAAATGTATATAAAAAAACCAGATTCGGTTCATATATTGCAAAACTTATACCGATTCTGGGTGTTCTTCATGAATAAACAATCGGTTTATGAGCACATGAACATCCACCGATTCTTGGTTGATTTTTTCAACAATTTTTTTTTATCTTATTTTGGTGATGAATCAACATTAGCTGATTTCTAGATTAAGAAGATTAAACATCTATTAGTAAACTGAATTAACAATAATTAATTAGGAATAAATTAGTCATTAAAGAAATAATTAGTTAAATGGTATCTCATTTTACTTGTTAATGACTCTATTTTATCACGTAGTTATATGCCCCAATTAAATGGTATAAGCCCCAATTTAACAAGGTTAATTTGACTTTATCGTTAGATAAATCAATTGCTAATGCCAGAAAAAAGCATGATATATCCACATTAGTCTTTTTAATGAATATACCTTTTAGAATTACATTTCCCATGCTTCAGGGAAAAAAATCACATTTCCCCATGCGACAAACCATAGTGTACCAGTGTACCAAGATAAAATATTTGTGGGTAAATAAAATAATATAGTTGAGTGGTAGTTGTGCAAGGATACTGTCAGGCACATTAATTTATGCCAATTTGAGTCAACACGTTTCCTTCTACTGTTTCCAACTATCTCAAATTCCCGATACTTCTACAACTTTCTCTCTGGAATTCATGGCTGATCAACAATGAACATAACACATTTACAGAAGAACCCTTCACTACAACAGTCCTAGTGGTTCCATCAATGGACCCAAACCAACACATGATCCTTCTAAAAGAAGAAGAAGAAGGATTATTAAGTGATACAAAAGAAGAAGAAGAATTAGAAGAAAACCTCAAGAAACTTAACAATTTCTTATTCATATTTGGTTTTCATCAATCTTCACTATTAGGGATCATAATATCTTTGTTTATGTTTGTAATTATTGGTATTTCAATACCAGTTTCAATTTTACTTCTTCCTGCTTGTTCAGGTTGTGAAAAATATCAAATCAATAAGTTTGAACTTGATATTTTAGCTTCTAAATCTCTTCTTTCTGCCATTTCTTTACTTTGTGTTTCTCATAACCTGAGGAAACATGGGATTCGGAAATTCCTGTTTGTTGATCGGTGTCATGGTCATATGGCAAAATTCCGGAAACAATACATCCAGATGATCCAGGTAAAATTCTCTTTGTTTACTTATCTTAATTTCATTTTGAGTCTGTTTATTCGTCATCCACTGGGTGGAATTGTATGCATCGTTGATGAGCAAGCCAAGACCACAATTATGAAGCTTCCTCCTGTAAGAAGGTTGGGATCAAACCTACCTAATAGCCCGTTCGGTAGGGAGAATTGGAAACAGAAGAATTCAATTATGGGGTAATCTGATTCTTGGAAATGGATTCTAAGGAATGCAATTTAAATCCTAAAAATTCATGTTCCGTTGAAGTAATTCAATTATCTTTGTTTTTACCATGGAATCCAATTCCATTGCACTAGACCAATGCAATGGAAATTTACTATTTTGGAGGGAATTGGATTCGTAGGAATCAAAATTCTTAATCACAAAAAATTCATTTACAATGTTTGGTTCAAGGAATTGAGTGCATTCCCTAGGAATCCAATTCCTTAAAACGAACATGCTCTAAGTGTAGTTCCACGGACTGCTTTTCTATGTAATAAAAGAACAGTGAGTCAACACCATGTCCTTGTCTAGTTGCCGCATCAGTAAGACACTGTTAAGGTGGTGCACCCAAATTTGGTGTTCTTCTCCGGCATATAATGGGGTGAATGCCTGGCATCTATGGTGTAGAGAGCACTATGTGCTCCAAATGCGCAAGCCTTTTAACATTTTTGCATCTTAAACTAGTATATGGGTTGTGAATTTTGTGATGAAATGAGTATCTTAAGTAGGCATTACAAGTTTGATTCATGCACATTGTAAATTGGGAATTGAATTAGGATGTTCACACATCGCTTATGTTGAAGTAACTAAACGGATAGTTTATACAATACTAATGAGGAAACTTTTGTGTTGGTATTTTATTTGCATTAGGGATTCTTCCGCTTGCTTGTCATGTGGATGTTACCTTGCTTTCTTTTGAAGACAATCCGTGAAGTTATCCGAGTTATATATGTTGGCCATGATTCATGGTGGATCTCAGTTGCTATAATGTTTGCTTTGCTTTCCTCCTGGACTTATTCTACAATAATCTCTCTGTCGGCCAGTGTTTTGTTCTATTTAGTCTGCAATCTTCAAGTTATCCACTTTGCTGATTACAATAAGCTTTTGGAAAGTGATTCGGATGTTACTGCACTTATTGATGAACATCTTAGGTTAAGGTACTATCTCTCTAAAATAAGCCACAGATTCCGAATCTTTCTTCTTTTGGAATTCCTGGTTGTGACATCTAGTCAAGTGATGACTCTCTTCCAAACTATTGGGTATCATCAAATCATCACTCTCCTCAATGGAGGGGATTTTGCAGTAAGTTTTATCTAGGAAACATCTGTTTTTGTAAATTTTATAAGTACTTGATTGGATTTGTTAGTTACATGGGAGATCCATGCCCGAACACACATTTGGATTCAGCTTTTTGAAGGCTATGTTTGTATGTGTTGTCAGGTCAGCTCATTTGTTGAAATTGTTAGTGTAGGCATTTGCTTACATGCAGCTGCAAAGATCTCTCATAGAGCACAAAGAGTTGCATCTGTTGCTAGTCAATGGCATGCCTTATTAACAAGCAATTCCTCAGATCTGCCATCTCGCATGAGAGGCTCAAACAGTACAGGAAACTTCGAGGGCCTTGTTAATCCTATAAGAACAATACCCTTTGTCTTCTCCGAAAGCGATTTGGAGTCGTGGGATGGCATTATTGGACCGTCAAGTTATACACAGATGGCTTCTTCATACAACAAGAGACAAGCATTTGGTATGTGAATTAATGCTCTGATTATTTATATATTGTATGTAGTATTGCTGATCATGTCCTGATTAGTGTCTTTGCATGAGCTTTCATAAAATCGTTCCATTACTCACTCTCTCAATTTTCAGCAAGTCTTGCAAATTCTTTAATCAAACAGTTATGTGATTATAATTCAGAATTTATTCTCTGATTATAATTCTTCATTCTTTCTGCATTAGACAAAGTTAACTTTCGTTATGCAGTAATGTATTTGCAGTCCAATCCGGCTGGAGTCACCTTATATGGATGGACGGTAGACCGGAAACTAATCAGCACCGTTTTCCTTGGCGAATTCTCGTTGATACTTTTTGTTCTTGGGAAAACCTTGGTCTTCAGTAGACAAACAACTTAGAGCCTCTTATACAACAAAGATGTACCTGGTTAAGTAGTGTTGTTCCCCATGACATGGAGTAGAACTTGAAGCCAGTTTTTCCGGTTTTGCTTGGGGATTGAGAGGCACCTTTCAGTTAACGAGGTTCCACCAAAACAAACAAACATATGCTGTAATAAAGAAGGTGATTAGCTCGCAATATGCGCGTCACTGAAGCATATATAGGATTCAAACTCTGTCTGAATCATATGAATCCCTTTATTCCTTTGTGTTTAGATTGGTGAGCATAGTTGGATAGGGAATGTAATGTACTCTGTATATAAAAAGATAATCTACACGGACTGACCAACCAGAGAAGTATGTATTCTTTCGGTTGTATTTTCCTTAAAATATTACTTAATCATCTCTTTTGTGCACACCAATCTGAACACACCTTTTTTGTTCACTAGAAATGAGCCAGTCTGAACTCAAACTCCGCTAGTCATCACTGTTAAAGATTCATGTTTGGGGTACATTGACAACAAATTGGCCGGTTTGATCCTACTACCCCAATTCTAAATTTACATAAGATATAACTACAACTGTCCGACTGGGAACTAAAACTTTAACCGGCCATTTTCTGAGCCTTTTTTGCTAGTCACATCTTTGGAACCTAACTGGAAATATCATTTACGTAATCTAGTACACATGCAGGATTGATCCAAATAACCTTAAATCATAATTGCCCAAAACGCTGGAAATCTATTAGATCGAGCGTTGAACCACATTCTCTAAGCGATAAGCACAATTGTTTCGTTCTTGATGGATTTGTGTTCGTACATCTCCAGCTGTGAACTCTGAGTTGCCAAGTGACCAGATGATTAGAATTCGAACTCGAATGTATAAGTATAGTCGAGTATAATTGAATCATGTTGTGAGCGTTCCAACCATAGCCTGATGAGTGGAGGAGCCAACCCTATGCAAGGGTTGGCAATTGCACACCCTTAAATTTTTCTAAAATATCTACTAAATGTTGAGTTTTTGAAGCCCAACAAGGAAAATAATACTGCATGTTTGCATTGCACCCCCTCAAAAGCTCAACCGAAAAGCAATTTCATTTCCTCGTTTTTCCCATGTTAATTCAGTAGAAGCACAACTAGGGATATGCTATTCAGCACTCAGCACACACTTTCTCCACTTAATTTTCTGTTGCTCTCTATCTCATTTTATCTCCTATTATTTCTCTTTGATTTACATGTTTTTCTAATCACCATTTTTACTTGGTCTCTATTCTTACAGAATTTGAAGACGGTGAGGTAAGCAAGGCATCATCAAATATGCCTACTCCCCATTTTCGTATCTCTCAAGCTTGTTCGCTTGTTTTGCAAGTCTTATTAATGGCAAAAATGGTGCGATTAGTGGCAACATGATATTGTTGGAGAACATGCAACTGGTGACTGGATAATACTCTTGGACTACAGTTGGTAAATGTAGAGAAAACTCTTCTGGCTTTGCACAAGAAAATGGACGAAGGTACTAACTTGGTCTTAGCTGAGCTTATGGCTTGCATTTCCCATAACCTTCATCAACCAAATTTCTCAATTTCACTCTTTCTATTTTCAGTTCCTATTACCTTACTTTCATTTGGTTTAAATCTTTTTTTGTTATTTGCGGTCAAACCCATTCATGCTTTGGAATTATTAACTCTCATTATCATGTGAATATACATCTTTTAAACTACTTTTATAACCATCATTGCTGCTTTACACCTTACCAACATCAAGAGTTCACTCTCATCTGCACTTATCTCCTCCCTCATTATAGCAGTTGTTTAAGTACTGGACTCTTTGATGTGAAGTAATTTATCCCTTTTTGCTAATCTTTTTATTTCCATGTATTATTTTTCTTGCACCCCTCTCTCAAAATCTTGGCTCCACACCTGCCTGATTCCAAACTAAGCTTGTATAGATTCGTAAGAGCAACCACAGTCTTGGAGGAAAACTGAAAATTTGGTCGAAAAACCAAGCGCTACGGGGCGGAGTAAAGACCAAATCCCAGACTAAAATTAAAAACCAGAGTATATTTGGTCTTTGGTTTGATTTTTGGTCGGGCGAAGTTTAATGGTTGCGCCTGGTGGGGCGTAACCGTATTAAAAAAAAAAAAGAAAAAAGAAAAAAGGGGCGCAATTGGAGATTACGCCTTATTAGGCGCAACTTTAAAGTTGCACCTGATGACGGGCGTAACTTTAAAGTTGCACCTGATGACGGGCGTAACTCAAACTTACGCCCGGAAAAAAAAAACCAAATATACTCCTTCCACGCGTTTCAACGCCTACTAAACCTAAAATTTGGTCTTTTTTTTTTGCTAACACTGAAATTGCTCTAATAACTCAGCATAAGTTGAGAAAAGACTGATCATCAATTCAGAAGACAGTACTTGAGCATGCAATATGAGAAAACAAATACTTGATAATTAACTCATTTCCATATGATTTCTGGCACCAGAACAGATCCTCCAGCTTCCAATATGAAGCAAAAATATTACATTCTAATAGCTAACAATAGCTTGATGCATTGATCATGTCCCAAAACCTGCTTGACAAAAATATGAGCATTCGCAGAAAGATACAACATGATATCCACTACAAGCCCAGTCCTCTTCAAAACATAATCAGACAGTTCTAAACCCTAAAGCCTCAACTGTAAACTTAACTGGTAATATGTCGGTCGACATATCATATACCTATCAAATTTTGATCATCGATCCCAATATATCTAAATAAGCAATAATTTTTCAAAAATAATTAAACTAATCCATATTCAAGTCTCAACACAGATGAATCCAAGAAGAAGTTTATTAGTAAAACATCAACAGGAAATGAGATGCAAATCCATGCATTTCTTTTTTCTCTTTGAGGCCAAAGGCCAATTTTATTAATCAACAACAATCACCAAAGAGATGAGAAAAAGATACAAGGTAGCATAAGCTGCAAAATCAAATGGTTTAGCTGATTCCTAAAACAGCATTCCGGTAACAAATAATCTATGCATTCAACTAACATGCATGCTAAACCAAGTATCCAAAAGCATTCGACGTTGTTTAGACAAGCCGGGTTCACCAATAAGAGGTAATTAATCACTCAAAACCATTGAAGAAATCAGCATTTGCTCCATTTAATTCAATACAATGAGCAGCGTCTAATAAGTTCTTCTTCTGTTGTTGGTTGTTGGAGGAGTATCCTCAATTCATCTTCCTCGTCTGTCAAACATTGCTGATCAACTGCACCGTACATACAAATGGTTAAGTCCAAAACAATAACAATACAGTTCTATGGAAAACCGCATACAATTACAAAGTTAGTAATTAGGTCTATGGACTTCCATATATAAAATGTATACATCGTAGACAATCACACCAACAGTTTAACACTTTGTCCTGATGCTTAGGCAAATTATTTTACACCAATGTCAGACTATATTTAGGGTATATCTATTTCCAACAAACACTTTATCGCTGCTACCATAATAAGGAACAAGATAGAAGATTACCGATATATGATGATGCTTCGCTAGTACTATTATCGCACCAATTGGGATCAGTAGGAGACCCACTGGTTGCGGTAGTCGGTGCATTCGGCACCACATTATCTTCTTGACCGTACGGAAACACAAGATGCTGCGGACAATTTTTTGCAGTGTGACCAAAGCAATCACACAATTGACATGGGGGCGTATAAGCCATGGAAAATCCTATCATTGCAAGCAGGTTTTTGAGGTTAATTAGGCCCATTAAATTTAATAGTACTCCTAAATTTGGAAATAACTGTGAGGATCTGATTATTAAATGAATACGTCGACTCAGAGTTACATATATTTTATAAACATCCATGTTATGTAATGTAGGATTGATTAGATTTAAGTAAGATTACCATCTGTCAAAGCTTCATGATTCACCTGTAGGGCTAGTTTCCTCCACCTAACCGCTTCATCAGTCACACGCGATACTTCGCCACTTAAAACCGATGTCCGATCGGTTAAAAATAATATTTGGTCTGTTAAACGTGACTTCTCTTCCTGTAATCAAGTTTCAAAGGTTCTCGGGTTGAAATAGTATAGTTAACAATCAAAATTCAAAGAATAACTATTTCTTTTCCCATTTTGTACAAACCATTACTCGGATCACATATCTACACTATTATATACCTGTAAATCTTTTATTTTCTTTTCAGCTTCTTCTAAATCTTGTTTTTTTTTTAGCCGCGACTTTTCCGCTGATATCTTGTTTTGAGCTTTTCTGAAACAAGAAAAAGAAAACATAAACTTGATTTAGTTTCGCATCTCTGGTCATTCTACAGTTTCTACTTATTTGGCTCAAATATCATTTTAGCTTGCTAAAAGCAAACCTCACCTTTTCAGCCTTTTCATCTCTTGTGGATCTATGTTAGTCTTATCTATTGGATGTCCTTCATTACCCCTAGTGGTTTCAACATGGTCTGCTGGTAGTACAGGCGCATTAGCGCCACTACCACCACCGACGGACTGGATGTTGCAGCCGCCTCCTGCACTACTACCGTTGGTTTTTTCGTTGATCTCTAAAGATGAACATCTAACCAAAGTATTTTGGTATCGATCTTGTTGTGGTGCTCCATTTCTACTACCTCTTAGAATGTAATTGGATGATGATGAGTATAAATTTTCTCCTGCAAAAGTAAAAGCCTGTAAACCATGTAAGTATATATTTAAAATAAAAAACCAAAACAATTAATAAAATGTATGAGGAGGCACGAGAGGTCCTAACTTTTTGAGGTCAAAGGACTCAAAACCATAAACCAAAACAAGAGAAGTTAAAGAAAAATCTTCCAACAAATAAGGAATGAAAAACCTAAAAGGGAAAAATAAAAATTAAAAAAATGTTACATCCCATAGGTTTTATTTTACACCCTTTTCTTGTAAAGTGCCGAGGAGGCACTATAAGATACAAAAGTAACTTTGTTGAACTTTCTGAGACCACCACAACACCATAAACCATAGGCAAACTTACGAAAAGGGATTGCAAAAATTAAGAAGAAGAGGAAAAAATGTTACTTGCTATAAGCTTTTGTATTCTTGTCTTGTAAAGTGTCAAGAGAAGAAGCAAAGAAAAACCTTCCCACAAAAAGAGAATAAAAAGGCCAAACAAATAAAAAAGAAAATAAATAAATTATCTGCTAAAACTGTGGTGGTATCTTTTATAAGTGTTTTTTCTCTAAGATCTGTCAAAAGATATACTATAGCCGAGTTGATGTCCCAAAGTACTCACCATGACAATCACAAAAGGAAACAAAAGAAATTAAGAGACAGAGATCGAGATAGTGAGTGAGAAATGAAAAAATTTGAGATTTAGATAGCGAATGAAAAATGCGAAGGCTTAAAGCGATAAAGGGATTTGGTATCTGATGGTTGCTCTTATAAAGGAAAGAATTCGACGAAAATGTTTACGAGAAATGCGATGTAAGGACATGTGTAAAGAAGCTCGTTAGCCAGCTGGAGTCATAAATACAAAATCCAACCCAAGGTTCGAAAATTAAATAGGATTCGAAAAATTAAATAGGGTTCCATCCAAAGAAAAAAAAAAGTTCAAAAATTAATGGTTAATCCAATACTGTAAAGACGAAAACATAATTACTCTTGTCCAAGCCTGAATCAAATTAAATTATTTTGTGCAACATTAATGTTGTTGAAATCTTTCGAAGTAATTTTCTTTTAAGTGTTGTGATTTGTTTCCATTTTTCTCTTATAGCGTCTGTTTTCAGAAGTTGATGGAAGAGTTTTTCAATTAAAAAAAATATTTTCCTTCTTCTAAAATTTATTTGCATGCTAAATTTTGGTGTACCCAATTAAGTTGAAAAACTATTTTCTAAATTGTATCCTTACGCACTAGTTTCATTTTCAAATGTAAAAGTTGCTTTTAATTGTCCTGATTGATTTTCCAAAAATTGTTACTAATATTTCTTTATGGGATGTCAAATAAATTACATTAGACCTAAAAATGTATAAAAAAATGTATTTATATACGCCTGTAGTTAAAATAGAGAATGTAATTATTTTTTAATCTGGTTAAGAGTTCGTTAATTTATGGCGTTTTAGATTGAGTTCGTTAATTTACGGCACTTTAGAATTTATAACATGTACTGTGTCGTACGAATTCCAACAAATAAACATTACATGTCAATAAACTTTAAATATGTCTAAGAATTCGTTAATCTCTACCATGTCGTACGGAATTCCAACAAATAAGCATGACACGTAGACTTTAAATATGTCTTAAAATCTGTTAATTTGCGGCGCTTTAGATTTTATATTATGTATCGTGTCGAACGAAATTCCAACAAACAAACATGACACGACAACAGATAAGGTATAAGTCTTTATAAGAGTTTGAAAATTCAATACACATAAAGTTGGTGGAACATCTTAACCGATAGTTCAGATTCTTAATAAGCATCAAATTTTTATTTGAACTGTAAAAAGATAAAATTCAACATATAACTTAAATTACATTCGAGCATTAAAAAAAATACATTTTTTTTTCGAATAGAGAAAATTTATATTAAAGAGAAAAGTCAGCTAAAGGCACACGGTACAAAAGCAATGCTAGTAAGGTCACTGTAACAAAAAACAGAGGAACGGGGAAGCTTAGTGATGAATTCTCAATAATGTTGTAGTAAATAGGTTCGTTGAGACTTGTGAAAGCAGTAGATTTTAGAATTGATAAAACTTAAAAATATAAAGAAAACTTATTGCAAAATTTATTTCAAGATATTAGGAATAACCAAGACACTAATTCCACTATTACACATGAATAAATTATGGTAAATAATCCAAAACTCTAATTATCTTTGAAGTCCCTTATTTCTTAATTCACAAATAATCATGCAAATTCTCAAAAATTAATTGCATCCCCTAAGCATAGATTATCTAAATAAAGCATAACTTATCTAATTGAATCACAACTAATGAAGAAAATTTTGCAAACAATTAAAAACTCTGCAAAAGCAGTGATTGAGTGAATTATAAATTATAAATTAGAGAAAATAAATAATTACCAATTATTCATGTGTAAATAGCTTCCTCATTTCCTTGGTTGTGAGAGAATTAGCCGCTCATCATGTTGGAAACACGCTCAAAAATCATTATTATTGCTCAAAGGGTTTACAAATGATGAAAATAGGAGAAATATAATAAAAACGGGTTTGTAATAGTTATAAGTGTTACAAACCGAGCTGTTACAAAGAATGATAAAAGCTTCCTGTCACTGTTACTGTTGCTTTAAGATTGTCTCCTAAACTATGACCCTCGACTGTGAGTCGTTATCACTGTAGCATGAATGAATGTTCTTAGGGGTCCAATGTTCTTCAATGGCAGCAGAAACATCAGGTCTCTTTGGTGATCAATTTTTTGCCTCTGTGATGCCCTGTAATCTCCAAAACTCTCTGTAACCTTCTCATAACCCTCAGCAACCTTTATATACTCTACAGAATAAAAAATACTCGCTAATAACTCCGCATAATCTTCATTAATTCTCCTCTGCTATTCTCGGAAATAATTTCCATTTTCATCTCCATTACGCGTCTGTTGGAGATTATCATGTGTTTTATGGTGTTGACAAACTCTAAACACGGTGAACAAACATCCCAGCAGTATAAAAACTCCCATAATACACATGCAGTCTTTCCAAATAAAGAAATCATACCGAAAATATAATAACCTTCATGTTGTACGAGATATGAAAAGATCTTCTCTCTATCACGTCACCAAACACGTTACCATCCCTGTTTGACCGAAACAGGTTATATCCAACCAATCCCGCTGATTAAGTATCATTGATTCTCATCCATAATCAAAACAGGAAATGCAGCAGATTCAAACCATTTTCCCGCCAACTCAAACGAAGAAGAAAAGGTCGGCCTTTATCCAATCATCTGGGGTGCGAATATCAGTTGGCGCCATGGGGGTGCCCTTATCCAACATGAGGGTGCCTTTAGTAATTTTCTTCGGGGGTCCAAATAACACTTTTCGAGCAAATTTGTTTCACACAAGTGTATTTCTCCAAAAACACCTACACAAACATAAAAACACCATAATAAGTACAAAATCAAGCACTAACAATAGAGACACTAAGGACAATTCAGACACAAAAATGTGTCTATCACTTAGTTATGCAAAACTACTTCCCAATTATGAATAATCTGGCTGTTATCTACATACTTAAGCGTATTGATATCACAGCTCCAAAGAACCAGGGATTCTTTAACCTAGACAATGACTTCTTCCACATCTTAAGGCCTTCCACCAAAAACTCTATGATTTCGTTCATTCCACGCGTTCCAATAATAACAAAATTAAGAATACTTCAAATGTGCTTACACTTTCCAGTCAAGACGCTGTTAACCATGGCTTCAAAAAATTGAAGAACAATATTAGGCAATGGCCAGGAGATGTACATTGACTTGAAGAAGTAATCCCACAGTTGGAAAGTATATGAACAATGCAGCAATAAGTGGTCAGACGTCTCCAGAACTTCATTGCATAGAGGGAAGGCAGTACTGTCCAAGTTAACCCCTCGATGCCTAAGCATTTCTCTCTTCGGTAGCGAGTCATGAAAAACAGCCCAAAGAAGAAAGCTTGCTTTCGGTGGGATGTAGTTTTTTCACAGAAATCTGGAAAAAACGCAGTCTGGAGTGTCTCTAGAAAGGGTATCATAGCATACCTTATTATTGAAATTAGGATTAAATTCTACCTCGTCATCTTCTTCCACTATTGTAGGAACAACATCAATGTCTCGACCCAAAATATCTCATTCTAACTGTTCATTAGCGTTTAGCTTCTCTTTGAAGTGTCCATGCCATTGACCGTTTCTAATCATCTGAGAGATTGAGTCATGCTTCCAAGAGCAGGCTTTGAAAATAATCGGAAAGATATGTTTTAGACAACCCATGTCTAGCCAAAGATCCATCCAAAATATCACCCCCTTTCCATTTCGAATCTTAAAAGTAATCATACTGAGGATTTCTGTAACCATCCTAGTCACATTCCACCATAAGCCCCTCCTTTGAATAGCGTTTTCGTCAACCGGCATGATCAAATATGCATCTTCTTGAGTCTTATGTTGAACAAACGTTATCCACAAGGCCTTTTTATGTTTTGTATAACGCCATATCCATTTAACAAGCAAAGTATTGTTAGTAATGCGGAAGTTCTTCATGCTTAATCCACCTTTCTCCTTATTCAAATTGATCTTGTCCCATTTAACCTAAGCCATTTTCTTTCTCCCTTCAACAACACCCTATAAGAAATTTTTCATAAATTTTATCATTTTCTTCTCCACACAAACTGGGAGATGAAAGAGATATAAGAAATACACCGGTAAGCTAGCTAGACAACTCTTGATAAGCAGAAGCCGGCCTTCTTTATTCAAAAATTTATTCTTCCAAGATGCTAACTTTTGTGCCATCTTTTCTAAAATAATATCCCAAATTTAAGTACTTCTCGAGGTTGCACCAATTGGCATGCTAAGATATTTGATTGGCAAAATCTCTGTTTGGCAGACAAGATCCATAGCTAGCTCGCCAATAATCTCATCTGTACCAACACTTATCATAGTATTTTTTTCCAAATTAAGTTTCATACCCGTTAAAGACTCAAACATAGACAAAATAATAAAATGTCTAGTTACCTCATTCACATTTCTATCAATAAAAATGAGAATATCATGCGTGAATCATTCTCCCAGTTTCTGCTACTTTAAAGCCGGTAATCCGACCTCTTTGAACAACATCATTCATCAACTTACCAAAAATTTCAACCACAAGCAGATATAGGGAAAGTGAGTCGCCATGTCTTAATCCCTTGGAAGGCTTGAATCTTTCTGTTGAGCCTCCATTCACCAAAATCGAAAGATGAGAAGATGTGACACACCACTTTATCCAAGAAATCCATTTATAACCGAAACCATGCTTGTGAAGAATGTGAAGAACAGAATGTCAGTTAATATTTATGAAAATTTTAGCATTATCAATTTTACAAAGAATCCAGGATTCTTTGATTTAAGTCTATTGTCGACACATTCATTAGCGACCAAAACACCATCCAAAATTTGTTTTTCATGAATAAAATCCCCTTGGAAATCCGAAATAAGCTTTGGCATAAAAATTTTCAATCTTCCATCTAGCACCTTCGAAAGAATTTTATACACGCTACCAATTAAACTTAACGGTCTAAAATCCTTTAGAGTACACGAATCTTCTTTCTTCGGGATAAGAGTAAGAAATGAGCAGTTTAACCAAAATGATGAAAATCATTTAGCATATTTATAAAATATGTTTTGATGATATCCCAACACTTATAAAATTCAGAAGTGAAACCATCTGGACCTGGGGATTTGTTTGAACTCATTTTATTCACAACGTCTCAAACTTCATCCTCCTTGAAGCTCCTTTCCATCCATTATTTATCATTTTTTCCCACCACCGGAAAAGGAAGCTCATCTAACGAATATATGATATCACTATAAGTTTAGAAGAGATTAATGTAGTAATTCCTTATCTCCTCTTTGATTAAATTCTGATCCAAACAATTCACCCTATCGATTTGTAGTTTGGAAATTGTGTTTTTTTTTCTTTCGTGCACTTTCTATTCTATGAAGGTATCCAGTATTGGAGTCACCCCATCTAAACCCGTTATTTTTTCTCTCGTAATTCCCATTTCCTAGCCTCCAACCTTTCATTTTCCTGAAGCTTGGTCTTGCATTGCAATCTAAGAACTTGTTGGTCAAGTTGAAGCACCATAGTTTCTTCAAGAATGTTTAACTCACCCATCTACTCAGTTAACGCAAGATTTTCCCGTTTTACACTTACAACCTATTGCAAACCCCACTACTTAGTGAAGAATTTCAAGTTTTTCATTTTCCGGAAGAATACTGTACTTGCAGCTCCTTGATACACCATTTTTTCCCACCACATATTCACCTTATTATGGAACTCCTTATGTTCAATCCATAATCGTTCTAATTTAAAATAAAGCTTGCTATTCATAGAAGGATTAGTTATAATCATAAGATGGTTATGATCAGAAATAGTTCTAGTGAGAGGTAGTTGAAGAGCACCAGGGAAAGCTTCATCTAAGCCAATGTTAAAAACAAACATGTCTAATTGACAAAGTAAAGGATCATACTAATTGTTCGACCAAGTATAAGAGCCACCGATGAGAGGTCGATCTATCAATTCCTGCTGCCTGATAAATTAATTCAAATATCTTGAATTTCGACTATCACCTGATGAGTGCCAAATATTGCATATTCATACACCTTTTCATTGGCACTTAACTCATCTTTCGCGCTTCAAAGTCATATATTATCCCAAATTCTGCATTTTTACCATTTTCAAGAATAAATATTTGTATTAATTAATTTTGTGTTTTTAAGTACTAAATAAAGCTTGGAAGAATTGAGAAGACAAAAGAGCAGAAAGTTGGAAGCGTTGCAACCCGCTCGCGCATCAGTGACAACCTGTTTACAATACATGGGATTAAACTACCCATGATCCAAGACCCAAGACCCAAATCCGTTTCCACCTCACCCCCATTGGATTCTTTCCAAAACATCCAACTCACCCCCATTGGATTCTTTCCAAAACATCCACCTCACCCCTATTCTCTCACTCAATCACTCCCAATTTGTTTCCCACCACCAAATATATTCCATTTTATCCATCAATTAAAGAAAACATGTTTTGTTGAGTGGATGATTGCCAAATTCGAATCCAAGTGTTGAGAGAATTTTTGTGTATAAATAGAGAGGGTTGTTGTGTTGAAAAACCATCCAAGAATAGCTTGTTCATGTTAGTTTCTTAAATTCAATTTTGTTGTAATGTTGTTCATGTTCTAATTTCATTTGCTAGGGTTTAAATGAAGCCGTAACTTATTGTTATGTATTCATATCTTGTATATTGTTCTTGAAAGTTTAGAATTGTTTAAATATATAATTTAATCTAAGTTTGTCAACATCTTGCTCTCACAATGTATGCCATGTATCCATTGTAGTTAGAATATCTCTATGTTGATTATGCTGCAACTCATGCTTAACCAAATATTGATCCTCAGATTAGTTTTGCTTTAATTAGACAGTTAATGCTTTGGAGAAATACTTTAGTTGTGATTAAATTATCCATTGGAGAAACACCTTAGATATATGGTAGACTTGAATCTCTTTATAAGGACAAGAATAATATTACAAGTTGAATGCATATCATAGGTTAGTGGTGGATTTGAATACCCTAGTATCCATATTCTCAGTATTTACACCTTGATTTAATTGCATATTTTAATTCAAATTACTTTCTGTTTAAGTCTTTTGCCAATATCTCGTCGTATCGACAAAATCAAACCCCTTTTGGTTACTCTCTGAATCAGTTCTAAGTAAGGATTTAGAATCAACTTCTACACTCTCCAAGTCTCTGTGGTTCGACCTGTGCTTGCCCTGTGTTGCTTGTCGACACTGTGCACTTGCAGTTTATACATAGTAGTAGGTATCTTTCTAAGCCAATCAAGTTTTTGGCGCCGTTGTCGGGGACTCGGTAGCGGTGTAGTTCAGGTTTCTGTCTCCTGTCACTTTTACTGTAGCAACGCAACTATTCACAGTCAACTTTACAATTAATATTGATTTTTTTTTTTAATTTATTTAAAATTTTGCTTTTGCTTTCAAACTTCGAAACCCTAACTACCTCTTTTGAGCTCAACAGGTGCCTGAGTAGCTATTGTAAAGGCGAAGGAAAGGAAGGAAAGGAAGCGGAAGAAGTTTTTATTTTAAATAAAAAAAAAGAGAGAGAGAGTTTATTTTATTTATTTTTAGTTTGTATTAGGATTCCTCTACTCTTGTAATTTTCTTTTTCTTTTGCACTTTATTTTTTTTTTTGGACTTTGGACTTGGACATTCTATTTTTATTTTTATTTTAAAACCCTACGGAAGGGTAGTATTAAATATCAAACTGTTTGCAGAGAAGGACGGTGATTACAATATCACCTCGGCCCCTCGGGTTCGTTCATGACATAGGAGTCGTGGCCCGAGTCGACAACAACGGTTCATCCCCCGTCTCGAACGGGAGGTAAGCTTGTCGAAACACTCGTGAATCCCCTGTTAGCGAGTTACTGTATTCCTTCGTTTGCAGACATGTTGAGGATTTGAATACGGCTGCTTTTATTTTCCTAGTAAAGGGCAAGGACTGGCCATACAATATAAGGGATTCGGATTTCATCACCGTTCTCTTCTTGCCCGCCTTAGGAAAACGATACATACACGAACCTAAGCTTTAAAATTTGGAATAGAACGAGACCTATAGGGTAACGAGCTTAGTAGGAAAGTCGTTCGAAAAATATTGGTTACTCTTTAAGCATACTTCGAAGTTCATGACAGTTTCTGTAAATTGAATGAGTGACTGCACCGCCTTGTAATACGGTGAGGCCTTGGGTATCAAAGCTCTAGCAGTTTCCCTCGCCTCTATTCAATTTACTTAAACTCGGATTGATTCCAGAGGAGTTTGCTCAGATTGTAACGAATTCCATTTCGAAGGATTAGAAGCTGGTCTAGAAAACAATCTAAGTGGAGCCATCATGCTTTTTGTTTGCTAGAAATCAGTAGGTTTACTGTGGTGGAGTCATCCTTGTTTGTGATTGCATAGAACTTCCCTTCTAGGTGAATGGTTAACATGCTTGATGTGCTAGCTAGGCTATGATTGTGTCCTTTAGAGACCATACACACCGACTAGTTAGAATCAGTCAAGAAGAGTTAATTGAAATACATAGTTCTGAGGCAGATAGTCCAAACCCATCCGAAACAATGGGAGAACCAGTCCGTAGTCTAAAGGACTACATGTACCCAACGAGGACAAGACAATCCTCGTGCATTGTCTTACAAGCTGTTGTTGGACAATTTAAGCTAAAGGCGAGTATCCTCAATATGTTGCCTAAATTTAAAGGGGTTGAAGCTGAAAATCCCTACCACCATGTGAGAGAGTTCGAGGAAATTTTTAGAACTCTTCGGATCAACCAAATGATGGATGAGGTCCTCAAATTGAGACTTTTTCCTTTTTCTTTGATAGACAAAGAAAATTCTTGGATGTGTGCTCAACAGCCACAGTCATTTCATACATGGGATTCTCTTACGAAAGAGTTCTTCAAAAAGTTCTTCCTAAACCATAAGACTACGACAATTCGTCAAAGTCTGAATAGTTTTGTGCAATTAGAGGAGGAAACTTTGGCAAAATATTTGGAGAGATTCAATGAATTATTGCTCCAATGTCCTCACCATGGTTTTGAAAAATGGAGACTTGTGCAAATTTTGTATAAAGGCTTAGATGTCAAGAACCGAACTACAGTTGAGTCCATGTGCAATGGTCAATTTATTGAAAAAAGTGCTGATGAGTCTTGGACTTTCTTAATCGAAGTCGCTGAAAAGACTCAGCAGTGGGAATCCCCCCGTGAACCAAATAGGACTACCCCTACATCTAATGTTCGTAGAATTGACTCTGACTTCGAAGGAAGTGCAAATATGGCATCCTTGGCCAGGAGAATAGAAAAGCTAGAACTAGAAAAGAATGGAAAAACTAATATCCCTACTCTCCGTAGTCAAATTGAAATGGCCACTTGTGCCGCATGCCATAGTTCAGACCATCTAGTGGACACTTGTCCATACCTCGATGCATTTCAAGAGTCTAAAACCGAGCAAGCCAATGTTTTGTACCAAAGGCAAGAGAACAACCCATATTATCAGACCTACAACCCAGGGTGGAGAAATCACCCTAACTTTTCATGGTCTAAGGGACATGTACAAGGGGGAACATCAAATAATAACCAAGGATACCCTTATCCTAGAAACCCCCAAGTGCAGCCACATGTGCAGTACCCTGCAGATAAAAAGCCTAGCTTCGAAGAAAGTTTCGGTTTGTTGACCCAAAATTTGGTACAACTTCAAAAGACCACAGACCAACGTTTTACAAGTCTAGAACTTAAAATGGGTCAAATTTGTGAAGCATTGAATGAAAGAGACAAAGGCAAACTCCCTAGTCAGCCCCAACAAAATCCAAAAACTGTATATCAGGCAGAAAATTCAACTCGAAATGAGGCCTCCCATAATCAAGTAAATGTTTTCACCACTCTTCGTAGTGGTAAGGTTGTTGAGAACAATGTAGGTGTACCACAGTCGAGTGAGTCTAAATCGGACTCACCAATGCATACAACTCCACAGAAAACACCTATTGTTGAAAACAAATCTGAGCAACATAAGAATTCCCATAATTCTAATGTCTCTGCACCATCTCATGTACCTGTTGCTCCATTCCCACAAAGATTGGTGCAGCAAAAAGAGAGTATACAGTACAACGAGATTTTAGAAATGTTCAAACGAGTGAACATCAACATCCCATTTCTTGATGCAATCAAGCAAGTCCCTGCTTATGCTAAATTCATTAAGGATCTGTGCACACAAAAGCGAAAGATTCATGTGCATAAGCGTGCTTTTCTCACTGATCATGTGAGTGCAATCATTCAAAGCAACACACCTCCTAAGTTTAAAGACCCAGGTAGTCCAACTATCACATGCAAAATAGGTGACCAGACGGTTAAGAAGGCGTTGCTAGACTTAGGGGCAAGTGTGAATTTACTACCCTACTCAGTATATGTGCAGTTAGGTCTTGGAGAGTTGAAGGCAACACCTATAACTCTGCAATTGGCGGACATATCCGTCAAAGTGCCACGTGGTGTGGTAGAAGATGTTTTGATTAAGGTTGATAAGTTTTATTTTCCTGTGGACTTCATCGTTTTAGATACTCAACCTGTGCAAAATCCTGACAGTCACATTCCTGTCATTTTGGGACGTCCTTTCTTAGCAACGTCCAATGCAATCATTAACTGCCGTAATGGAGTGCTGAAGTTGTCATTTGGTAATATGACTGTGGAGTTGAATGTTTTCAATACTATCCAACAACATTTAGATCTTGATGATGATAATGATGTGCATGAAATCAACATGATTGAAAGTTTGATTCAGGATTCGTTGTCTAGTAGCATGTCTGTTGACCCGTTGGATGCTTGTTTGAATAATTTTGACCTGGATCTGTTTGATGATGAATACATAAGTGAAGTGCATACTTTGCTTGAATCCACACCACTTATGGACAGGTCTAAGTGGAAAGCTAGAGTGGAACCACTTCCACTCTTGGAATCCAAGTCTGTTCCCTCTCTTGTTGAGCCACCAAAGATCGAACTGAAACCATTGCCTGATACTCTTAAATATGCATTTTTGGGACCTTCTAATACTTTGACTGTAATCATTTCATCTGCCTTAGATACAGAAAAGGAAAGTAAACTTTTAGAAGTACTTAAGGAGCATAAAGAAGCCTTAGGATGGACCATCTCGGACCTTAAAGGCATAAGTACCACTGATTGTATGCACCATACAAACCTTGATGAAAATGCTAAACCATCTAGGGAGATGCAAAGGCGACTCAATCCTAACATGAAAGAGGTTGTTAAGAGTGATATTATAAAGCTTCTTAATGCGGGTATCATCTACCCAATCTCAGATAGCAAATGGGTTAGCTCCATTCAGGTTGTGCCGAAAAAGTCAGGAGTTACTGTAGTTCAAAACGATAAAGATGAGTTAATCACTACTCGAGTAACCACAGGGTGGCGAGTTTGCATTGATTATAGGAAGTTGAATGCAGTTACAAGGAAATATCACTTCCCTCTTCCATTCAAAGATCAAATTCTTGAACGATTGTCTGGGCGTAAATTCTATTGTTTATTGGATGGTTTTTCTGGTTACAACCAGATTCATATTTCACCCGAAGATCAGGAAAAGACTACATTTACATGTCCATTTGGAACGTTTTCCTATCGTCGTATGCCCTTTGGGTTGTGTAACGCACCCGCTACATTTCAGCGTTGTATGATGAGCATTTTTTCTGACATGATAGATAATTTCCTTGAAATCTTTATGGATGATTTCTCTGTGTTTGGATCATCTTTTGATGAATGTTTGAACCATCTCACTCGCGTGCTGATTAGATGTAAAGACAAAGATTTGGTTTTAAATTGGGAGAAATGTCATTTTATGGTGAACTCAGGCATAGTTCTAGGGCACATCATCTCTGAAAAAGGCATTGAAGTAGACAAAGCCAAAGTCGACCTCATTCAAAACTTGCCGCAACCTCGCTCTGTGAGGGAGGTTAGATCACTTTTAGGCCATGCTGGTTTCTACCATAGATTCATTAAAGATTTCAGTAAGATCTCAAGACCACTGTGTAATCTACTCAGTAAAGATGTTGCATTTGTATTTGATGATGCTTGTGTGCATGCTTGGGAAGAGCTCAAAACTCTTCTAACTTCAGCACCTATAGTCCGACCTCCTGATTGGAACTTGCCATTTGAAATCATGTGTGACGCATCTGATTTTGCTGTTGGAGCTATCTTAGGTCAGCGAGTTGACAAACACCCCTATGTGATCTACTATGCTAGTAAGACACTGAATGAGTCTCAAATGAATTATTCAACAACCGAAAAAGAGTTGCTAGCTGTTGTGTTTGCATTAGATAAGTTTAGATCTTATTTGATAGGATCAAAAATCATCATATATTCTGACCATGCCGCATTGAGATATCTTTTATCTAAAAAAGATGCTAAGGCTCGACTGATTCGATGGATACTCTTGTTACAAGAGTTCAACCTCGAAATTCGAGACAAGAAAGGGTCAGAAAATGTTGTTACGGATCACTTATCTAGATTGAATGTCGAGTATGCTAATGAATCCACTCTTATTAGGGAATCCTTCCCTGATGAACAACTGATGTTGGTTTCTGAAATGACATGGTTTGCCGACATCGTGAACTACCTTGCTAGAGGTAGGATGCCACTTCATTGGTCTAAACAAGACCGGTCTAAATTCTTGGACGAAGTAAAACATTTCCTATGGGATGACCCATATCTGTTCAAATACTGCCCTGACCAAATCATTAGGAAATGTGTCCCCAATTCTGAACAAAGGGATGTCATCTATTTTTGTCATGATCAAGCATGTGGAGGTCACTTTAGTGCAAAGAAAACTGCTGCAAAGATCTTGCAGAGTGGTTTTTACTGGCCAACATTTTTTAAGGATAGCCATGAATTCTATATTTCTTGTGACCGGTGCCAGAAATTGGGAAGTATATCAAAACGAAACATGATGCCCCTACAACCCATTTTGATTGTTGAGCTATTTTATGTGTGGGGTATTGATTTCATGGGCCCATTTCCTAACTCTGAAGGAAAGTTGTACATTCTTGTTGCTGTTGACTATGTTTCTAAGTGGTTAGAAGCAATTGCAACCAAAACTAATGACCACAAGGTTGTACTTTCGTTCTTAAAGGAAAACATATTTTCTCGATTTGGCACCCCTAGAGCTATAATTAGTGACGGTGGTTCACATTTCTGCAATAGGCCTTTTGAGTCATTAGTTCGCAAGTATGGCATAACTCATAAAGTCGCAACCCCATATCATCCACAGACCAGTGGCCAGGTAGAGGTTTCAAATAGGGAGATTAAGCATATTCTAGAAAAGACGGTTAACCCATCTAGAAAAGATTGGTCTTTAAGATTGAATGATGCATTATGGGCTTATAGAACAGCATATAAAACCCCTATTAGCATGTCCCCTTATCGACTTGTGTATGGGAAGCCTTGCCATTTACCTGTTGATCTTGAACATCGTCCATATTGGGCTATTAAAAAGCTTAACTTCTCTCTTGATAAGGCGGGTACACAGCGGAAACTCCAACTCAATGAGTTGGAAGAGCTGAGAAATGATGCTTATGACAGTGCAAAGTTATACAAATATAGAATGAAGGTGTTCCATGACAAGCGCATTTTCCGAAAGTCATTCACTCCAGGCCAGAAAGTTTTATTGTACAACTCACGTTTGCACCTTTTTCCAGGAAAATTACGTTCTAGATGGACAGGCCAATCGTGGTGCGAACAATTTTCCCCCATGGGGCTGTAGAACTACAATATGTATCAACCAAGAATGTCTTCAAGGTCAATGGGCAGAGACTGAAGCCGTTCCTTGAACCAATTCCACCTGAGATTGAAACAACTCATCCTGCTGATCCGATCTATGTGGAATGAAAAGTTCACCCCTTGTACATACCACATGATATCGTCCATGCTGGTTGCTGTGGACATACTCTACTGTCTCTGGTTTGGCATTTGGTAATCTCTTTCCTTTGAATCTTTTTTGTTCTCATGGTTGTTGTTTCTGTTATCTTTTGAAACATTGAGGACAATGTTAGATTTAGGTTTGGGGGAGTATTTGCATATGGAATTGTGAGTCTTTTGTTGTTATCTTTTATGACCAGCTGTGTAGCGGGTCTTTTGTAGGATCCTTTATAGTCTTTTGCATTTTTTATGACCAGCTGTGTAGCGGGTCTTTTGTAGGATCCTTTGTAGTCTTTTGCATTTTTTTTATTTATTTTTGTTGTCTTCTATGACCAGCTGTGTAGCGGGTCTTGCATTTTTTTTGTCTTCTAAGACCAGCTGTGTAGCGGGTCTTAAATTTTTTTTTTATTTTTTATCAAGGTTCTACGAAATTCCGAAGTTCACCATCTACAGTTGAAGACCGAAGACAAAGACGTTTCTATGGATGCTCTGAAATTGGAGAAGGTTTTGTGGGTACATCTTTGGTAGGCCCTCACGAGACTATAACTCTTCCACTAGGGACACATATGGGTTTAAAGGCTTAGTGCATACGCTAAATGCATTCGAGAGACCAGCGACAGTGGTATGGTTAGGATTTCTTAAGTTTTGTTTCACTTGAGGACAAGTAAAATTCAGGTTTGGGGGTATTTGATAAGTGCCAAATATTGCATATTCATACACATTTTCATTGGCACTTAACTCATCTTTCGCTCTTCAAAGTCATATATTATCCCAAATTCTGCATTTTTACCATTTTCAAGAATAAATATTTGTATTAATTAATTTTGTGTTTTTAAGTACTAAATAAAGCTTGGAAGAATTGAGAAGACAAAAGAGAGAAAGTTGGAAGCGTTGCAACCCACTCGCGCATCAGTGACAACCTGTTTACAATACATGGGATTAAACTACCCATGATCCAAGACCCAAGACCCAAATCCGTTTCCACCTCACCCCCATTGGATTCTTTCCAAAAAATCCACCTCAACCCCATTCTCTCACTCAATCACTCCCAATTTGTTTCCCACCACCAAATATATTCCATTTTATCCATCAATTAAAGAAAACATGTTTTGTTGAGTGGATGATTGCCAAATTCGAATCCAAGTGTTGAGAGAATTTTTGTGTATAAATAGAGAGGGTTGTTGTGTTGAAAAACCATCCAAGAATAGCTTGTTCATGTTAGTTTCTTAAATTCAGTTTTGTTGTAATGTTGTTCATGTTCTAATTTCATTTTCTAGGGTTTAAATGAAGCCGTAACTTATTGTTATGTATTCATATCTTGTATATTGTTCTTGAAAGTTTAGAATTGTTTAAAGATATAATTTAATCCAAGTTTGTCAACATCTTGATCTCACAATGTATGCCATGTATCCATTTTAGTTATAATATCTCTATGTTGATTATGTTGCAACTCATGCTTAACCAAATATTGATCCTCAGATTAGTTGTGCTTTAATTAGACAGTTAATGCTTTGGAGAAATACTTTAGTTGTGATTAAATTATCCATTGGAGAAACACCTTATATATATGGTAGACTTGAATCTGCTGTAAGGACAAGAATAATATTACAAGTTGAATGCATATCATAGGTTAGTGGTGGATTTGAATACCCTAGTATCCATATTCTCAGTATTTACACCTTGATTTAATTGCATATTTTAATTCAAATTACTTTCTGTTTAAGTCTTTTGCCAATATCTCGTCGTATCGACAAAATCAAACCCCTTTTGGTTACTCTCTGAATCAGTTCTAAGTAAGGATTTAGAATCAACTTCTATACTCTCCAAGTCTCTGTGGTTCGACCTGTGCTTGCCCTGTGTTGCTTGTCAACACTGTGCACTTGCAGTTTATACATAGTAGTAGGTATCTTTCTAAGCCTATCATCACCTTCACCTTTATTTCTTTCAGCATCATACCGGATTGAATTAAAGTCACCTGCCACATACCAGGGACCATTCCACCAGTGACCAATCTCAGCTAAGTCCTCCCAAAACAATTCTCTCAGGTTTTAATTACAACGGCTGTAAACGTTTGTAATAACCCACTTGAAGCCATTAGTTATGTTCGATAAAACTGTAGAGACATTTTTAAATCCAAGAATTTCATCCTCTTTCGTGAACCTACTGTTATCCCATATAAATAGTAAACCACCACTGGCACCAACCGAAGAAATGTAGGTCTATGTCGACGACAGCCTCCAGGGTATGTGAATCCTAATTTTCCTACCTATGTTTCTACATCGTTCTCTTTATGGCTTAAAACAAGCTCCGCGTGCGTGGTATCATCTAATCAGTACTTTCTTATTGCACAATGGATTTAAGACTTCTAAATGTGATTCCTACCTTTTTATTCGTCGTGATACTACGGGCGTTGTTTTTCTATTTGTTTATGTCGACGACATCATACTTACCGGCTCATGTTCATCCGGTTTTGCATCCATTCGTACTTATTTACAGAGTGAGTTTTCTATTAAAGATATTGGTTCTTTGTCTTATTTTCTTGGCATTGAGGCAACACGTACTTCTTCGGGTTAATTTCTCACATAAAGACGATATGATCAGGACCTTCTTATTTGAGCAAAAATGGATGGCGTAAAACCAATTCATTCCCCACTTAGTACTACTGGTGATATGTCCTCTGATCGTAGTTCTTTACTGACTGATGCTACGGAATATATAAGTATTGTTGGTGCATTACAATATTTGACATTTACTCGTCCTGACTTAGCCTATGCGGTTAATAAAGTATGCCAATTTATGCATAGTCCAACTGAATATCACTGGAGTTTAGATAAACGTATATTACGTTATCTAAAACATACTTCTACTTTTGGAATTCTTCTTAAACCAGCAAACACATTGCAGTTATCATTTACTGCTTATACAGACTCTGATTGGGATGGTTCTTTGGATGATCGTCGTTCTACTAGTGGTTATTGTATCTATTTGGGTGATAATATCATTTCTTGGAGTGCTCGTAAACAGAAAAAAGTTTCTCGTTCTAGTACAAAAGCTGAATATCGTGGTCTTGCTATTGCTACTGCTGAAATTATACGGATTCAATCTCTTTTATCCGAATTACAGGTGTATACTAGATCTCCTCCTGTTTTATGGTGTGATAATCTTGGATCTACTTATCTTACTGTTAATCCTATTTTTCATGCCCGAACAAAACACATAGAGATAGACTATCATTTTGTTCGTGATGAAGTTGCTTCTGAACAATTAGATGTGCGATTTATTTCGTCGAAAGATCAAGTCGCAGACATATTTACCAAGCCTCTTTCTAAAGATAGGTTTGCTTTTCTAAGAACCAAGCTAACGGTTCAAGATAACCCATTGCGCTTGCGGGAGGCTGTTAGGACATCATAACTTTCGTGATTTTCAAGACACTACTTCTGGAATTTTTTCAGAATATTATATTCTTAGAGTTTGTATTTTGGGTATGTTTATGGGTGAGAATCGTTTCTGCCGATTTCGGTAAATTCGGTAGGTGAGTGAGAAATTGGTTCAAACCCTAAACAAATGTGCTGCACGTGAGCACTTTATAGATTCGAGAGATCAATCTGTACAAGTCCGGCCTAAACCAAGAAATGGTCGTTCCAAACTTACTTCGGTCACAAAGTGGAGGAGAAGGGTTTATTTGGGGAGGGAAGCAAAGAAAGGTGTTGAGACCAGAATAATTCTGGGATAGTAGTATCTCGACATGTATCAGAAAGTATAAGCTTGGGAAGCTTGCAAGAGATGAAAGCTTTTGGTAGAGCTTGCAAAGTTGCCTTTCTGAGAGTGTAGTATTTTTATCCTGACCTAGACTTGTCGTCTGGTAGAAATAGGTAAGACCTATTTATACAAGTCGAGATTAAAACGTACCCTGGCCTCATGAAGGAAGAGAGTAAAGGGTGAAATAATGAGAGGAGGTGGTAACCGCAAGGTGTTTATGGGTGAAAACGTGTTCACCATTATTTCCTCATTTATTTGACCGCTTTATTCCTTTTAACGCTTTCTTAATGTGAGCGTAGTGTACTCTGCAAGCTATGACCTCCAAACCAAAACCCTAGAAAGCATCCCCCAGTTTGTGTTGATATCTCGAGTGTTGGTTGTAACTTGAGTGAAAGTGGCGCTTCTAGTGGCGCGTGTGGCATGTGCCATTGGCATGTGCGTAATGCCTTGGTGGTAGGTTGTAAGTGGCAATGCCAGAGCTGCTAGTGGCGTGTGTGGCATGTGCCAATGGCATGTGCGGAATTCCTTGGTGGTAGGTTGCACGGTTTTCAAGTTATGCTACTAGCGTGTGTGTTTGGCATGTGCGGAATGCCTTGGTGGTAGGTTGCACGGTTTGCAAGTTAGGCTACCAGCGTGTGTGTTTGGCATGTGCCAATGGCATGCGTGGCCGTTAGGGCCGTGGTCTTGGTAGGAAAAGCTACCAGCGAGCATGTTGGCATGTGTCAATGGCATGCGTGGACGTTAGGGCCGTGGCCTTGGTAGGAAAAGCTACCAGCGAGCATGTTGGCATGTGCCAATGGCATGCGTGGCCGTTAGGGCCGTGACCTTGGTAGGAAAAGCTACCAGCGAGCATGTTGGCATGTGCCAATGGCATGCGTGGTCGTTAGGGCCGTGGCCTTGGTAGGAAAAGCTACCAGCGAGCATGTTGGCATGTGCCAATGGCATGCGTGGCCGACTTGGCCTAGGTTGCATGGTTTGCAAGCCTAGGGTGCTATATTTGGCATGCGCCAATGGCATAGCGGCTTGGAAATATGGCTTGTGGTACGTGTTGGCATGTGCCAATGGCACGTACAGCCATGTTGACCTAGTTGCACGTTTTGCAAACCTAGGGCTCTATATTTGGCATGTGCCAATGGCATAGCGTCTTAGTTTGGCATGGTTTCCAATGAGTGCGATGTGTAGTTTGGTTTTGGCGTCGTTGCCATGGTGCGCAGTGTGCGGCTTGGTTTTGGCATTGTTGCCATGGTACGCAGTGTGCGGCTTGGTTTGGCATTGTTGCCATGGTGCGCAGTGTGCGGCTTGGTTTGGCATTGTTGCCATGGTGCGCAGTGTGCGGCTTGGTTTGACTTTGTTTCCATGGTGCGCAGTGTGCGGCTTGGTTTGGCATTGTTTCCATGATGCGCAGTGTGCGGCTTGGTTTGGCACTGTTGCCATGGTGCGCAGTGTGCGGCTTGGTTTGGCATTGCTTCCATGATGCGCAGTGTGCGGCTTGGCTTGGCACTGTTGCCATGGTGCGCAGTGTGCGGATTGGTTTGGCATTGTTGCCATGGTGCGCAGTGTGCGACTTGGTGTTGGAATTAGGGTTCTGTGTCGAAAACCCTAATTTGGTATTTTGAAAAAATACCCCTATTAATTATTTACACCTGAGTTAAATGCTCTTAGTTAATGTGTTGCGGGTAACACTAGGTCATGGGGTTTTACTATTTTTCCCCTTGTTTAAAAACCACCATCAACATTAAGTCCGCTGCTTATCTCGGAACATGGGCTTTGTTGCGAGGTAAGCATAAGATGGTGACAAACTATCAACAGCAAACCGTAAAGAGAATTGAGGAGGCTCGTCTAACCTTTTATAAATCGGATTTGGAATCCTTGCCTCTGGAAGGTTTGCACAAATCGGGAGGCTGGAACAATTGGTGGGGCCGGTGAAGCTTGGGCGACGTTGGGAAGTTGGCGTGAATAGGGAAACTGAGTGTGCTAGCTGGTGGGACCGGCGCAAGGTGTGGAAGTTGTGCGTGCTTGCAGGCGTGACTTGGGCGGTCATTGGGAAGTCGGTGCAATTGGTGGGGCCGGTGCAGATAAGGAGGGAGTAGGCATTTCTACAAATATCAAACTTTCCTTACCTTGCTTTCCTTCACGTGCGGCTTTAATTAGGGCATTATTCATGCTAAAATCTGGAAGCGTTATGTCCCTCATTGCTTCCTTTCCCTTTTTAAGATTCCGTATTTATACCCAAAAATAATTGCACCGTCTCCTCGTTTGAGAAAAGGGTTCTTCTTGTCGAGTTTCTCTTTTTGCCATGTCGCTCAGAGATAAATCATCTCCGGTATGTTTTCTTATTCTTCTCTGCTCGTGTTATCCTCTTTTATATGTTCATAGATATGATAGAACTGGGTCATTTTTTCCAACTTTTGCAGTGTATGATGGGACCCTCTAGGGATAGCTGCGCCTTTAACTCTTCGGAGAAGGATTTCGGACTTGGTGAAGATCGGTCTTCTTCTCTTGAGGAGGCATTGGTTGGGACTGAATCTCCATTCCACGAAGCTAGTGAAATCATTAAGGACCTCCCTTCCATCTATCCCCACGAATAACAGGTGCATATTCAGACTTTCTCGTGTTTAGTGAGCATGGAGGAGGGGCGAGAGAACAAGGAAGAGTCATGGCATGTTGAAAGGTTTCAGTGTGGCAAAGCCTCTCCTCGATCCGGGCATGGGGAGGATCGGACTGTTTCCAGGTTGAAGCGTCGGAAAAGTGAACGTGTGGTGGTCTTGGAGGAGAACTCCATGATTCTTGACCCTGATGTGGATGAATCAAAATACTTTCTCCGAAGTGTCGCTGAGAAAACCTTCGAAGGAGCATATGACGGAAACGAGACACCCTCTGAAGTTGATCCCAAAGATGTCGTTGGTGAGACCGGAGGGGTCATGGTGGCGTATGCTGGAACAGTCGTCAGGGAGGACACTGCTGCTGCCGTGGTTTCTTCGGGATGGGATGTTGAGGTTGCTGTTGCTGTTGCTAACACCGTTGAATGGAACCTTTGTTGCCCGAGGGATTGCTGGGGAAAATGCTTGAAGATAGTCTTACCCAAGGGGACTTGTACCCCGTCCTTCGAGGGCTAGTTCTTCTCCTTTGTTATTTCTGTTAGCTTATTTGGTTCCCCTAGTGTCCTTTTACTTTTGTAAACTCGTCTTTTCCTTCTTCTTCATAAATCAACATTTTGCTTCATGTATATACTTTTTTTTTTGAAAGAGGTTGTGGTATGATGGCTCTGCAATGGTTTTCTGTGTTTTTCTGATGTATTTCTCTGATATCTGAAGGATTCTCTCGGAGAGAGATATATTTTTTTTTTATTTTTTTATTTTTTTGACAAGAGGGAAATCCCTATGGAAAAAATACAAACGGTGTATTCATCCTGGGGAATTACAGCTATTAAGAGGAGTTGTTAAAGGAAGTACTGAAAAGGGAGCGATTGGGAAGTACAACATTTTAGGGATTGGATTCCTTGAGCCATCGCGAGTGAACTATCACGCCTTCAGGTGTGTCTGTATTGATGAGATTTCAATATCCTCCCAAAAGGGTATCCGCAACCAGATACAGCTCGCCTTCACCTTCATTGGGCAAATCCATTTTTACTGTCATCCTCCCAACTTGAAACGAGCTTTCCTTAACCACTACATCTCCGATTGAAAATGGGTTCAGACGTCGTGTAACCGTTTGAGCCTTGGCTTCGTTGGTTTCGATAAAAGTTTCCAAGCTTCTTGCAAAGTGTTCGAATGGTCCAGCTCCCCATTCACATTTCTTGACAACGTTTGCGCCAGTAATCGCGCCGAGTCCCCATGGCAGAATGGGGGAAGGAAAGACGAGTTGCAGAAAAGGTTGCTCGGTCAGACTTACTTGCATTTGAAAATCATGGGTTAGCGTCGACGGGTCCTCTCCGGATGCCTGGGTTCCTTCAATAGATTGTTTATGCGATAACCCGTGGGATGATTTGTTGGGAATTACTTTGGGCGTGGACGTCGGCGGAGGGTGTACATCCAATTTTGCTTTGTTGTCGAGAACCCATGAGTGTCCCAAAATCACATCATGATCTAGTTCTTTGACAATGTGGAACTTGCTGTGCGTTGTAGCGTCTCCCATCTTGATCTCTAGGTTGATGTAGCCATGCGCGTTCAAAATTTCTCCTCTAAAGCTCTTACTCACAGACGGGGAATAGGTAGCGTTTTGTTTTGTAAATCCGGCTGCCTTTAGTGTCTTGAAAGTAATGATGTTGTGGTCAGAGGTCGTGTCGATGAGCGTGTCGTCAAATTCATCACCTCTTAAACGGGACGTGGTCAGCAGTCCCCAGTTCTCCTTTTTTGCTTCGCCTGTTTGGAAAGCTTGGGTCCCTGGCGTGGATTCCGAGGAGAGAAAAAGCCGTTTGCCGGATACAACACGATTGAGAGCTGCGAAAATATCTTGGCGCTGCACCTTGGAAAGGTAGAGAATTTCGCATACATGTTGCATCATGGATTGTACAGTCTTGTGCACGGAGTCCCCAGAGGACCCGCAGTTTCTTATTGGGAGTGGGTCTCGATGCACTCTTTCATCTCCTAGTTGGAGTTCTCCTGCTTCTATCCTTTCTTTGAAAATATGCTTTAGTCTGTTGAAATCGCTAGTCAGGTGGTGAACGAACCTTTGGTAATGGCAGTATTTGGGGTTCGCCATCTCAGACTCAGTTGGTGGACATCTGAGCGGTGGCAATATGATGACATCATCTTGAACCCAGGATTCTAGGAGGTCAATCACCTCTTCGATGGGGAATGGGAAATCAAGGGTATTTCCTTCGATCTCACGATGTTGCACATGAGTTTTAGTGACGATCTTCCGTTGCGAGGGTTCCCGTTGCGCCGGCGCTTCACGTTTCAGCTGGTGGATCGTAGTTGCGGCTTTCCTTTTTCCTCTTTCGTTTACTATGTTTACGGAGGATGAGCCGGCATTAAATTATTTGCTGATGAGGCGTCTACTCCCGCGGGTTTCGCGCGGGTCTTCGGTTCGAGTTGGCCTAGTTATTTCCAGTAATGCTGGTGATGTTGTTGCAGATCGTCTGGCGGCTTCATGGAGTTCGGAGAACGTTTGGAAACGAAATTTTTCTAGAAAGTCGCGGTAGATTGGAACCATACCATTGATGCATGCGTTCACCAATTGTTGCTCGTTCACATTTGGGTCGTGACAGTCGAGTGCTTGAACTCTGAACCTTTTGACGAAATTATTCGGATGTTCGTTATCCCACTGGTACATTCTTCCGAGGTCTGAAAAAGTAACTTGCTCAGACACGAAGAAGTATTTCTTGTAAAACGCAGTGACCATGCCACTCCAGTTGGGAATGCTTCTCGGTGGGATGCTGTTGTACCATGTATACGCCCTTTCAGTAAGTGATTTTGAGAATTCCGTTAAACGAAGAACGTGATTATATTCATGTTCACCTAGGGATTCCAGGAAGCGAGAAACATGCTCACGTGTGTTCCCGGTAGCATCATACAGGGTAAATTGAGGAGAAGAGTACCCCCTTGGGAGAGGGATTCTCTGTATTTCGGATGGGTAAGGGGGTTGGTGATGATGCACGTCCAACTCATCATTCTTGATTTGGTTGCGGAGGAGTTGTTCCAAATCTTCTCTCGTGACAAAGTTGGGTGGCTGATTTCTTTCCAACGGGATTCTAGTGCGAGTTTCCTCATCCATGGAGGCGTGCTCCGCCGAGGTGCTGGCGTCGGGGTTGTTGGAGACGTTCTTAAATGGCTCTGGAGGGCGCGACTCACGTGGTAGTCGTTCTGTCAGGGTCTTGATAAAGATGAGTACCTCCTTCAATGTTGAAACCATATCTGTCTGGGCTCTCTGGCGAGCATCTCTTGTCTTTCCATCAGATCAGCGATGGTGACGTAAGGGCGACTTCCTCTTGTCCCTCCGGTTTCTCATCCCGTTAGCGGGGTAGTTGGGATCTTGGTCGTGGTCGGAGGCGCCATGCTAGACGAAGCATTTGGGGTCGTGGCGGCGGCTCTAGCCCTGGTGACTGGTGGCGCGACACTCGAAAAGATATTTTCGTTGCCGTGATTAGAGGGTTGTGCAGAGACGCTAGAGTAGGAAGCGGCTCTGGCCTTGGTGATTTGCGGTGTTACACTTGAGGGAGTGCATTCGATGTTGTTGTTGTTAGCCGGTGACGTAACAACGTTATTGGGAGAGACGCTAACATCGGGGGCGTGTTCTGTGCTGGTGTTCTCGGTATCCGCTCTAGACCTGAGTTCCACCATGTTGGGATTTGACGTTCGGGAAAAGAAATCAGGAGTCGGAGTTGGTATTGTAACCGATAGATCAATACTTCCACTGTGGTCGCCAATTGTTTATGGGTGAGAATCGTTTCTGCCGATTTCGGTAAATTCGGAAGGTGAGTGAGAAACTGGTTCAAACCCTAAACAAATGTGCTGCACGTGAGCACTTTATAGATTCGAGAGATCAATCTGTACAAGTCCGGCCTAAACCAAGAAATGGTCGTTCCAGACTTGCTTCGGTCACAAAGTGGAGGAGAAGGGTTGATTTGGGGAGGGAAGCAAAGAAAGGTGTTGAGACCAGAATAATTCTGGGAGAGTAGTATCTCGACTTGTATCAGAAAGTAGAATCTTGGGAAGCTTGCAAGAGATGAAAGCTTTTGGGAGAGCTTGCAAAGTTGCCTTTCTGAAAGTGTAGTATTTTTCTCCTAACCCATACTTTTCGTCTGGTGGAAATAGGTAAGACCTATTTATACAAGTCGAGATTGAAACGTACCCTGGCCTCATGAAGGAAGATAGTAAAGGGTGAAATAATGAGAGGAGGTGGTAACCACAAGGTGTTTATGGGTGAAAACGTTTTCACCATTATTTCTTCACTTATTTGACCGCTTTATTCCTTTTCACGCTTTCTTAATGTGAGCGTAGTGTACGCTGCAAGATGTGACCGCCAAACCAAAACCATGTAAAGCATCCCCCAGTTTTTTTTGATATCTCGAGTGTTGGTTACACCTTGAGTGCAAGTGGCGCTGCTAGTGGCGCGTCTGGCATGTGCGGAATGCCTTGGTGGTAGGTTGTAAGTGGAAATGCCAGAGCTTCTAGTGGCGTGTGTGGCATGTGCGGAATGCCTTGGTGGTATGTTGCACGGTTTGCAAGTTAGGCTACCAGCGTGTGTGTTTGGCATGTGCCAATGACATGTGCGGAATGCCTTGGTGGTAGGTTGCACAGTTTGCAAGTTAGGCTGCCAGCGTGTGTGTTTGGCATGTGCCAATGGCATGTGCGGAATTTCTTGGTGGTAGGTTGCACGGTTTGCAAGTTAGGCTACCAGCGTGTGTGTTTGGCATGTGCCAATGGCATACATTGCCGTTAGGGCCGTGGCCTTGGTAGGAAAATATACCAGCGAGCATGTTGGCATGTGGCAATGGCATGCGTGGCCGTTAGGGCCGTGGCCTTGGTAGGAAAAGCTACCAGCGAGCATGTTGGCATGTGCCAATGGCATGCGTGGCCGTTAGGGCCGTGGCCTTGGTAGGAAAAGATACCAGCGAGCATGTTGGCATGTGCCAATAGCATGAGTGGCCAACTTGGCCTAGGTTGCATGGTTTGCAAGCCTAGGGCGCTATATTTGGCATGCGCCAATGGCATAGCGGCTTGGAAATATGGCTTGTGGTACGTGTTTTCATATGCCAATGGCACGTACGGCCATGTTGACCTAGTTGCACATTTTGCAAACCTAGGGCGCTATATTTGGCATGTTCCAATGGCATAGCGGCTTAGTTTGGCATGGTTTCCAATGAGTGCGATGTGTAGTTTGGTTTTGGCGTCGCTGCCATGGTGCGTAGTGTGCGGCTTGGTTTTGGCATTGTTGCCATGGTGCGCAGTGTGCGGCTTGGTTTGGCATTGTTGCCATGGTGCGTAGTGTGCGACTTGGTTTGGCATTGTTGCCATGATGCGCAGTGTGCGGCTTGGTTTGGCATTGTTGCCATGGTGCGCAGTGTGCGGCTTGGTTTGGCAATGTTGCCATGATGCGCAGTATGCGGCTTGGCTTGGCACTGTTGCCATGGTGCGCAGTGTGCGGCTTGGTTTGGCATTGTTGCCATGATGCGCAGTGTGCGGATTGGCTTGGCACTGTTGCCATGGTGCGCAGTGTGCGGCTTGGTTTGGCATTGTTTCCATGGTGCGTAGTGTGCGGCTTGGTTTTGGAATTAGGGTTCTGTGTCGAAAACCCTAATATGGTATTTTGAAAAAATACCCCTATTAATTATTTACACCTGAGTTAAATGCTCTTAGTTAATGTGTTGCGGGTAACACTAGGTCATGGGGTTTTACGATTTTACCCCTTGTTTAAAAACCACCATCAACAGGGTAATACTTAGTTTACAAGTAATTTAAATTTGTATAGAATTCTAGAATGTCTAGTCTGTATAAATATGTATGTACGGTTTGAAGTTAACTCACATCGAATAATATTGAAAGTAATTCTTCAAGTATTTTCTATTCTCTATTCTTTTCAATCTTATATACCTAATCTTAACTAGGTCCAATCGAAATTTTCACCATACCGTGGTGCTTGATAAATCATCTAGCTAGTGAATCTCATCATCGTTGTCTCTTGAATGATACAAATCGCACATCTCTGGTTAGCAATCAAATTTTTAAGTGCTGTTACCTTATCTAAATCATTCAAACCTGTCACTGTCATGGTCCAGCATAAGATTTTAAAATCCATCACCACCATTATGCTCCCAGTAACAAATCACTCACAACATCCTCTTCCCGAGACTGATAACCAACCACTTCAGATTCATAAGGGAGATTGTCTCCCAGAAAATATTCTCTATCCCCATCTTCGCCAGCACCTTCACGTACTGGTTCATCATCCTACTGAACCACTGGATTTCGAAATCTTGCTTTATATCTGAGCATAAGAGTTGTCATCTTCACATTCTGGGAAGCGATATCCTTGTCACATAGATGTCCGTAGCTGTAAGAAAAATTCACCTAAGAATCAATCATCTTCAAAACCACCTCTCTTCCATCCTCTTCGACAGATTTAGCACACGTTAGGTTTTGTACAATAGCATTCTCCATATCATTCCTTTTAGTTCCACCAGGTGATCCTTCAAATGTGTTTCTCGAATCTCTGCTACACAAACTTTCTTCTAATTGTAACGCAGAGAATATGGACCCTGAATTGGTTATTGGTCTCCCTTGATTGCTGGTACTTACATCATTCAATAAGTCTCTTCTATGAGTCTTTGAGATGTATATCAAACTTCCTTCTTCGTCTTCCTGGATAACTTGACCCGATTCATGCATGATTAGGTTTTGAATTTCATGTGTATTAACCGCCCTTGGATTCCATCTTGACCATCCATTTTCCCCTTGAACTTCGCACAGAAGAAACACTTTTGGAAATTTCCGGGTATTCAAGAATCTAAATCTCCTTGAAATACTCATCGAACTGACTGACTTACCAGAGGCTTTATTACAATTCCGTTTCCCAAAAATTATTTTACTATTTCTTTATTCACATTGTGCTATTTTATCTAACTTTATCCTATTTTATCTTACCTAAATATAATATTTTATATTTTACCTTTATCTTAAAACATTTTACATAATAAAAAAATTATAGTGGACTCTAGAAAACCAAATTTGTTAATTTTACTCTGATTTATTACATTGTAAAAACATGTTTGTTCACCCACATGGCTCAACAAACCATACAACTGTCCTAATAGAATAGAATGCTAACTGTTGTAAATAAGCGTATTCATCTAGACCCACTGTGTCATCAACAAACGTAGGACGTCCCTGGTGGGTCTCACAGGCAACCCCCAAAGACAGAGTACTACTGCATACTTCAAACGAAAGAATGCACCCATGTTAAAACGATTTATGTGCTGATACCAGCTCTACTGGGGCTGACACCAAGGATAATAATATCATAGCGATCCTGACCAATGGATTGATGGACCGGGCCCGTTTGTATAAGGAGAAAAAAATCATTTAAAAATGAACAAGAGACTAATATACGTTTTTTTTGACGCCAATTAACTATTTCAAGAATTGCCACATGTTTTCTGGTTCATAACAAATTCAACTTATATTCTCAAACCGAGCCAAGTAACGGTAGCTTCAAAGCCAAACGGGAGTTGATGGTGCGGTGGGGAGTTCATCGGAAAAAGTTCACTGAAACTTTTATCACATAGATAAGACTTGAGCGTCACTTGCAGTCAAACTCGAAGTTCAAGTCTTTAGCTAAGATATCTGACCAAATAAACTGAGAAAATGAGAGTATCTATATTACTTATGCAGTTGATTCTTCAATTTAGCTTTTCATTATCAGTTATCCAGATAGCTAGCTATGCTACATGAGTTGAATGGCCAAACAGAGTCTCGTTGTTACTAGCACACTGGTCTTAGAATATTACGAGGTTATTATCAATGAGGGTGGAAGAACTTGCTGAACCATATAGTAAGCAAAACCCCATATTCACCACTAGATTGTTTTTATTAGAACCTATTTTAAAATGGCTCCTGAAAGATGACAGCATTATCGTCCACAGTTTACTGTTCTTCGTGATCTTTTTGAGTAAGCTCGCACAAATTCTCTCTATTCTGTTCCACTGAAATCAACTTGAAAAAAGAGGAGTAGAGAAGCAACTCTTCTGGGCCTTGAAAGCTCCGTTTTTCTTCAAGCCCATTTAGGCTAGGCCTGCTTCCTAAATTTTTGGCACGATTGAGAAGAGTCACTTATAGTAAGGGAAAATAAAAGAAGACCCTTTTAAGAGCAAATCCTATGGGTAGTGTTACCCTTTCATTTTGAAAGGGTCACTACCAATTTGGCCTAATTTGCTCCCACTATGGTAAGTGAAAGGGTGTATTTTGGTCCCAAAACGTTCAACCACTCGTTCAGTTGAACGAGTGGTTGGTAGTGTAACACTTTACGGGAGACTGTATCCCGTAAAGAAAATAACAACAAAGGGGAGACCGTCTCCCGTTTAAAATAAAAGAAATTTTATTACGGGGGACTGTCTCCCGTAAGATTTTTATTTTTCTACCAAACGGGAGACCGTCTCCCGTTTGTTTTGTTTTTAAGTAAAAAACGGGAGACAGTCTCCCGTTTAGTATTTGAATAAATTTTGGCCAACGGCTACATTTTAGCCTATAAATCCCACACCTCCAACTATTTTCTCTTCATCCCACTCCCTCTCAACTTCTTCTACTCCATTTTTGTTTTTAAGTTTTCTTCTTCATTTCGATTTCACACTCTCCATCCATGTCTTCTTCACCAACACCGACTCCTTCAACCCAAATTGCTCAAAAAGGTCGTAGGAAGCAACAAATTAAGTTTAATACGGATGAAGATGTAGCTCTTTGTGAAGCACATATAGCAATAACGGGTGATGGTAGTGTTGGTGTTGGTCAAGGAAAAACCAAATATTGGGAACGAATTATTCCATTATTTATCGAGAAAACGAAAGGTAACCCAAATGTTAGAGACAAAACTAGTTTAGAAAACCGAATATACCAAATAAAGAAAGAAATTAAGTTATTTGTCGCCGTTCTTGGAAAACTATATCGAGGTGGACGAGTAAGTGGCTATGGACAAGAGCACACGGTATGTATTTTTGTTTCATACGTATTGCTCATTATGTTTGTAAATGAATACTAATATGAAAAGTTTACATTGTAGTTGATACGTGGTCGGTGTGAGTTTCACAAGATACATGGGAGACCCTTCATCCTTGATGAGTGCTACGAGGTATACAAGAGTGAACCCGGTTATGATTACACCAAATATGTCGATATACCTCCGCTACCCCCACCACCCGTGGTCCAAGTTGTTGATGATTTAGGTGTCGATGGTGTCCATGGTGCGGACGATGTCGAGGAGGAAGAGATGGGAGTAGATGTTAATACGGGTGACACTCAAGAAAAAAATAAAAGGGGACCCGGGAAGAAAGCTCTTCAAGCTCTTAAACAAGCAAAATATCCATGTGGTACTTCTAGTGGTTCCATTGAATCCAACTTTAGTGAAACCAATGAGAGAATGTTAAGTTATTTGAAAGAGCAAGAAGAACAACTAAAAGAGGAAAATATGAGTCGAATCAAAGAAAAGAAAAAGGCTCGTGTGGAAAGAATCATGATGGCGGATATTTCTAAGTTATCTAGTGCCGGCCAAGCTTGGGTTGAACGTAAACAAAACAAGATACTAGAGAAAAGGAACTTGATGGAACAAGATAGTAGCAATGATGAGTAATGGGTAATATGGTTTATGTTTTCCAAGTTTTAATTTTATTTCTATTACTATTGTTTTCCTTGTTGTAATTTCTTTTCAACTAAAAGATTGTTATCATGAACAATATGCAATGTAATGAGATAACAAATATCTAAAATGCAATGTTATTTAGTCATCCAAAATAAACCAAAATAAACACATTGTCCAAACAACCAAAAGAAACTAACTTTAATTACCTTGCGCTTCCTCCGCATGTTCATTACCAAACATCTCCCAAACATGATTTGTCAATCTTAGTCGAAGATCATTATACAAGGGTTCATGTCTTAACTCGTGATAGTTAACGGCTTCGCGAGGTACCATATCACGGTAAACCCTATAGTCTTCATCTCCAAAGGTTCTTCATGCCCCATCTCGTCTCTCATTTTGAATTATCATGTTATGCAATATCACACAAGCCAACATTATGAATTTTAAGTCTTCTTCATCCCAGTATTCAACCGGACCTCTCACTATATGCCATTTTGCTTGTAGAACCCCGAATGCACGCTCAACATATTTCCGACACGCTTCTTGCATCTTGGTAAAACATTTTTGTCTTTCATTTATTGGTCTTTTGTAAGCTTGCACAATAGTACATAACTTGGGATAAATCCCATCGGCCAAGTAGTAACCCATATCAAATCTTCCACCACCTGTTTGAAAATCAACTTTTGGAGCTCCCTCAGAAAAAATGCCATCGAATAATGGAGATGAGTTAAGTACATTAAGATCATTATTTGATCCGGGACTCCCAAAATATGCATGCCAAAACCACAAATCATAAGTAGCAACCCCCTCTAACACTATCGTCGGTTCACCTTTATAAGATGCATAATATCCTTCCCAAGACGAAGGACAGTTCTTCCAAGGCCAATGCATGCAATCCACACTCCCAAGCATACCCGGAAAACCCCTTGCTTTATTCTCAGCTAAAATGCGATTAGTGTCATCTTGGTTTGGAGTGCGCAAGTACTCCCCACTATAACGCCTAACTATGTTCCTAACAAATCTCTTCAAGTACATATATAGGGTTGTTTTACCCATTCTCACATAATCATCTATGGAGTCAGCCGACTGTCCCGTAGCAAGTAACCTAAGACAAGCAAGAGTTTTCATATGTGGAGAATGTCCTGGAATACCTAGTGCATCTATTCCTTGAGGCCACTGTGTGTCCATTTCACACAAATCATCTTTAATCTTAAGAAACAATTCTCTTCTCATACGTAAACGGTCATGGAAATTCTTTTCCGAATAAGTAAGTTTACCACCAGTAAAATAATCACGCATCATAATAGCATCGTGAAGAACCCTATTCCTAATAGCATAACGTCTTCTTTTTACCTCAGCCGGTTCGGGTTGTTGAGTCATGAGAGCAATTGATTGTTGCAACATTAACGTCCTCACCACCATCGCCCCATTAGTTCGTCTCCTACTCCGGCGTCTAGAATTGACATTGTCATCCGATTCCGTGTCACTCATTGTACCTACAAAAGAATTTAAAAAAAAATAGGATCACCAAATAATGTCGATATACAAAAAATAACATATTACTTAAGCCAAAAAAATACATTCATTTTTAAACAAGAATGTAACCTAAATAACATTCATCTTTAAAACAACAATGTAACCAAAATAACATTCATTTTTAAAACAACCAAGTCTACAAAATAACATTCATTCACTACTTCAGTAGGTCCGTAAACCACTGTCCACTCCAGTTAGTTGATTGTTGAGGAGGAACTTGAGTATTAGTAACAATATCCGGAAAAACTTGATTGGAAGACCCGGGGACTTGAGTTTCATTCACAATATCTGGATCAACTTGATCGGAGGAGCACCCAACAATTGGAGCATAACAGTCTTGTGATCTGAAGGACGTTCGTAGAATTTCATTCTCACTTCGAAGCAACTCATTTTCTTTTTCAAGGATCTGAACCCGACTTCTAAGGTACTCAAGCTCTACATTCTCATTTTCCTTTTGAGCTCTTACATTTTCATACACGTATGAACTTGTTTGCATAGGAGGAGGGTATGGAACAAGAAATTGAGCTTGAGATGATGAGGAAATGTTGTCACGATTCCGTCCTCGAAGCAATATTGGCTCATCCTTTGCAAAGTATGCACCAACTGAAACTTTAGACCACCATTTTTCATACTCCTCAATAGTTGCAATTGTATTGGGTTTTCTAGAAGTCCTCATACCTTTGCACTTCTCACGATACTTACGATTCATTCGTACCATTTCTTTTTGTGGAGGTGGGTAAGGTGGAATACCTAATACCCCGGTTACTTGAAGCAAACATCTCTCTCCCAAGTACCTATAGCCTTTATCATCTTCAATATCCAAGAATACACATCGTTTCTTTGACAACGTCTTTGAATATCTTAGGACTTCATTATTAGCATGCTCACTTCCAAGCCATGGCTGCCATGTTGTTCCATTCATTGACCTATTCTCCAATTGCTTACGAGCAATATAAATTGAGTGTCTTCCCATATCCCTTTGAACCCCCGACTTGTTTCCCTTGTTAAACACCTTGATTTTTGGCCATAAATCATTCCAAATCGGTGGATTTCCTTCAATTTGGGGAGCCAAAGTGTGGAAATAATAGTAAAACCAATACTACAAAAAAAAAAAATGAAACGAAAAATCAATATATAACATTTAAGGAAATATAAACATTAAATTGGTTTAAGATGTAAGATGAGCCATATGTACATACCTCTAAGATCATCCACATGCCGTTGAAAAACTTCAATTTGCTACTAACCTCGCCCAAAGATTTATAAATACAAGCCAATGTGGGAGATCCCCAATCAAACCTAATTGTGTTATCTAAGTTCTCAAAGTTACATAACCATCCTACCTTTGTGGTAGATACACTATTAGGCATAAGCACTTGACCAATCATCCATAAAAGAAAAACCCGAACAATTTCATCCCAATATGGTTCCATAGTAACTCCACCCTTTCCTTGAAATGTTCTCAACCAATCACACAAGTCTACACATTTGATACCACCACTTCTCTGCTTCAAATATGAGAATACATCAAGACCATGAGCTATCCTTTCCCCATTCTCACCAATTTCTTCTTCATTATCACTCGGTTCTTGAGTTTCATCAATTCCTTCTAGTGCTTTCCTCCTTTCCGCGGCTTTCTTTTCCCTTTCTTTTTCGAAAATAAGTTGAACTAAATTTGGCAAAAGGTTTTCCACATACTCCACACAAAGTTCCCTATTATCCTTCACACACCAATCAATATATTCTAGACTAACTCCGTTTTCTACTTCTATACCCGTCAACCAAGTGAAGTCATTGGGTGTGAGTCCTATTTCAAATGTAGGAAAATGAAACGTGTTTGTGGATTTCCAAAAGCGCTCAACAATTGCGTGTGTGAGTTGTTGATCATCTTTCGAAACATTAATCTCTAGTAACCGTCCCAATCCACAATTGTCTATAAACGATTTACATCTATCATTTTGGCATACAATTGCATACATGATATTCATATTACTCCAACCACCCCTAAAATACATCCAAGGTTTATCATCTTCCATGTTAAGTGTGTTGCAAACATGATTTTCTTCACTTCTAGATGACACACTAGTATAATCCATTGTTTCTATAGGAACCCTAAAACACATACCATGAATTATCTATTAAAATTAAACTAAATATCATACTTCAATAACATTCCAAAAAAATGAATTGGGTTCATTGTTCATACCTTCAATTAGACGAATTTGCTCTTAATTTTCTCCAAACCTTGAATTAGAGGAATTGAAAAAAACAAATTAGGGTTTTATCAAAAACTCAATATATATTGAAATTGAAAGGAAAAAACACTAAAATTAAGGGTTAGTAACTCACCCGAATCGTTAATCAAACTATTCTACGAATTTAGCTTAGTTTTAGTAATGGAGAAGAAGGGGGAAGAAGGGGGGAGAATAAAAATGGAAGTGAAGAAAAATAAAAATGGGAGAAAACTCGTCTCCTGGATGTTTTGTGGATTTACAAAACAAACGGGACACGGTCTCCCGTTTTTATTTTCTTTTGAAACCTTACGGGAGACTGTCTCCCGTAAAGTTATGGAAAAATTTTATTACGGGAGACTGTCTCCCGTAAGGTTTTCAAAAAAAAATTCTTATGGAGGACAGTCCCCCGTTCAGTCCTACTTTGTTTTTGCCCATAGTGGCTAGACTCGCTCATATGGGTGAGTAGTCTTCCATATGGGTGAGTTAGTCTCAATTTGGAGACTACCCATAGGAGATTCTCTAATAAAGATGAGAAAAAAGACGGAAAGAAGAAGATGAGAAAAGAGAAACTTAAAGAAAAAAGAAGAAAAAAAACATCACATGTCACCGTAATATTTGTCCATATCACCTTGCCACATCACATATGGAGTGGAGTGGGTAAGTGCTTGTTTGGCAACGCTTCAAGAAGCAGCTTTTTTGCTTTTTTAAGATGATAAGTCAAAAGAAAGTTTGGGAATGCTTTTTGGAAACAACTTATTTAAGCCAAAAAGTGACTTATTTTTGGAGCCAATTTTTTTTGCTTCTGACTTCGCAGAGAAGTAGCTTCTTGACTTATCATCGGAGAATGTGTAATATTTTATCAGTTTCCTTCGTAAATATAATTGCTTTCATTTCTCTCTCACTTTCCTCTTTTATCTCTTCCCTGAATCTTCTTCCTTCCTAGATTAGTTTTGAGAAGAAGATAAAAACTTACAGAAGAGGAGAGACACCATTAAAAGGTAGATGATCATAAAAATGTTAGATGAAATTCTTGTTTTTAGTTTTTTTATTTCTCTTCATTAGTTATTATCGAAGCACTGAGAGATTAACAAATAAATTTAATTTGTTGTTTGGAATTTTCTTTAGTTTTATGAACGGATGATGCTTGATTCATGTAGATCTGATTTTGATAGAACTTCTGGTGTATTTCTGATTTTTTTTTTTTAATTTGCATATGGATCTGACTAACTAGCATCTGTGTGATTTTTTAAAGTGGATCCAATATTCATAAAGTGGTATATTGGGTGTTTCCTTCGTCCGATTCTTCAACTTGATGTTTGTTGGTCTTATCAGTTCAGTAAAGCTTTAATCCCTAGTGCAATTTCCTGATGTGTCTGGCCAGTAGGAAATAGAAGTGAATATGGTGGTGCAATTCTGGATTTTAACTGCAAATCGGGATTATAATCTCTCCCAAAATTATTCTGGAATTTGTATAGATGTTTGAATCTATGATGATAACATTTAGATACCCATTTAATATCATTTAGATACTCATTTAATATCATTTGGTATTAGTATCATTTAGATACTCATTTAATCTGTAATGATAGCATTTAGATACCCATTCAGTATGTGCAAAAGTAATTGTGAGTTTGGTGTCGAATTGTTGAACATCAAATGTAGCTTACATGTCATGTTTTCTGTTAGGAAGTATATATGATTTTGTTCTTATTGTATGTATGTTAGATTATGGCTTCAAGTTCAAGCCAAGCTCCATTCCCTTTGTTTGAAGATGCTATTGAAGTTCCTGCCAATTGGTCTCAAGTACATGAGTCATATTTCATAGAGCTGATGTTAGATAAAGTTCAAATATGTGGTGAAAATAGGCAAACCGGAACGTTCTCAAAGCATGATTGGGCTGATATTAGGAAGCAATATTATACGAAGTTTAGATTGAAATATACTTTGAAGTCATTTAAGAACAAATTCACCAAGTTGAAGGAAAAATACAAAGATCATAAGAAACTTTTGGAAGATAACACTGGACTAGGATGGGATCCTGTTTTATGCACTGTAGAAGCCTCAGATGAATGGTGGGAAGAGCAAGTGAAGGTGGTGTTCTTTTACTTTACATATTTTTTTAGCTATTCAACAAATCTTCCTTTTTTTTTTTGCTGAAATACTAACTTTTTTTCAACTAACAGAATTTTCCACGAACAAAGACGTTCCGTGTCTATGGTTGTCCCGAATATCCAAAGTTAGCGAGGATATATGGTGATACTGTGGCAACAGGGAATCTTAGACAGGCGCAGGATGGTGATTTTTCATCCACTGATGGTGAAGATGATATAGATATGCCTGATAATGGAGTTTATGTGCCAGGTCCTGTGCCTCCATTAGGTGGTAATACACAAGTCTCTTCTAACGGTGGTGTAGGAGATGATGGGATAGAAGAAAATTTTGATAACCAATTTCGCCATCGCTCGCATACACCAAGTGCTAGCCGTAGAAGTGCACCTGTATCCAATGACAGTGGTGGTGGTGGTGGTGGTGGTTGTGGTGTAGTTGGTGAGACGGAGGACAATGTAGACAATTAGTTTCATCGTCGCTCGCGTACCCCAATTGGTAGACGTGGTAGGAAAGACAACAAGGCAAATGAAATTGGAGAGTCACTAAAGATGTTAGTTGAAAATGCCAAAGCTAAATTAGAGGATAAATCTAAATATACCATCTCTGAATGTCTTGAACTTTTGGATCTAATGGGAACACGGGTTGGCAGGAATACCTATGTCCGCGTAGTGAAAGTTCTTCAATGCAAAGGATGGAGAGAGACATTTATTAAAATTTCAGATGAACGAAGGGCTGATTGGATTCAATCCATTGAAGATGGAGTCTTCTATGAATGATAAAACTGTTAGACTTGAAGCTAGTGGTACTAATTTAGAGGAACTTTTTTTTTGTTAAACACAATACTAGCTAGCTAACTATAGAAAAATAGGTGAATGGGATATGTTCTGAATTATATGACATTACATCTTAGGTCAAGCCATCTTGTTTTTTGTTTATATTTTGGTATACTTTTGTTCATTTTGTGGGATGCCGTTGCTTAACATAGTATACATGTACTGCACATTTTTTGTAACGGAGATACTTGCGGACATCTTATGTAATAGCTTGACTAAGAATATATATATATATATATGGTTTTTATTTTGGTAAAAATTTGTGTTGTGTACGTGTTTTGTTTTTTCTTCTTTTATGTCATTTGACTTTAATGTTTCTAATAAGTTTAGTGATTCGTATTCTTATCTGATTTCTCTCATTTTATGGTATTTTATGAATGAACAGGTTGAACATGAGTTCGGATAATGAGTCGGGAACAAGCAGTGAAGATGAAGTTGTCGAGCTAGTTGCGAGGTATGTGGTTGAACAAAATATTGGTAACTGCATTCCGAAATAGCCGTACAGGACCGACTCATTATCGGGTAAACAATATGTGTATAATGTTCTAAATGGGAATATAAATCGGTGCCCAGAAATACTCCGTTTAGAAGTCGATGTACTATATGACTTGTGTGATATATTGAGAAATCGAGGATATTTACGTGATACCCGGTATGTTGCTGTTGAAGAACAAGTTTGTATTTTCTTGTACACAATAGGGCACAATGAATGTAACAGGTTGGTTGCGGATCGGTTCCAGCATTCTAATGAGACTATATCACGTCATTTTAAGACGGTTTTGAAGGCCATATGCAGATACGCGAAAGAAGTCATCAGGCCTCCAAATTTTGATGTTATACATCCTTATATTATGAGTAGGCGTGATAAGTATTATCCTTGGTTTAAGGTATAAACTCTCGTTATTTATTATGTTCATTGATTACAAATACATGGCTAGTATAGCTAACTATTTTTGTTATTAGTAGGATTGTGTTGGGGCGATTGATGGAACTCATATTAGTGCTTCAGTTCCGAGTGGTGCAGCCCAAATACCATACCGAGGGAGGAAGACTTTACCGACCCAAAATGTGATGTGTGTTTGTGACTTTGATATGTGTTTCACTTATGTTTTAGCTGGTTGGGAAGGCACGGCTAATGATGCAAGAATATTCATGGAAGCAGTCAGCGATCCGCAATCAATGTTTCCGCATCCTCCTACAGGTAAATTTCCAATTAGTGGTGGTACTTTCAAGTCACATTGAGTATTATTACTTGTACTATATTATGAAAACTTATATATTTGTGACAGTTACTTACTCATTGAGTATTATTACTTGTACAGGAAAATATTATGTAGTTGACTCGGGATATTCCAATATGCTGGGATACTTAGCTCCATACAGGGGACAACGGTACCATCTCAATGACTACCCAGGAAATAGGGGACCTCGTAGTGCAAGGGAAAAATTTAACCATGCACACTCGTCGTTACGTAATATAATTGAAAGGTGTTTTGGAGTACTAAAAGCTCGGTTTCCTATTTTGAAGATGATGCCGTCTTATAGCTTGCGTAAGCAAAGAAATATTGTTATAGCAGCATGTGCAATACATAACTTTATTAGAAGACACGCCATGGAAGATGATTTATTCACAGAGTATGGAGTTGACGACATGACTATACCCGGTGAAGGGCCAAGTGATCCTTCTGAAACTACAACTTATGCCAATTTATCTGCTAGTGAATCTCAACAAAGACGCCGCGAAATGGATTCTTATCGAGATGGTATCCACACCGGTATGTCCTTACATTATCGTTTACCAATGTGAAAACATTGTACAAGTTTTCAATCAAAGACTTCGCAAACATTAATGGCCAGTATGTGCACAACCTTTGTTCTCTTTTTTGTATGTTATCAGTACTTTCTTATTGTTATCAAGCTAGTGTGCTACTGCACAATTAAATTTTCCAAACCATTTGTATTGCAGAACTTGTTGAATAGTCAGACTTCTTCATATTTCTTCATCTCACTTGCTCATAGGTATCTCTTTTGAGTGAGCAATAATAGCCTTCTTCCTGGGTTTCCTATCCGTCCCTTGAATCACTTACCAAAATGCAACATGATTCCAGTCCAACAAGCTGGCTTTGACAGTCGCCACGAAGAATTACAAGTTAGAATCAAAATTGGTGTTGCATCAAAATTAACAATTTTCATTTCTAATAAATATAACAATAATTGATTAAAAATAATAAAATATAACAATAAAATGATATTTTGACTTCTGAAATGTAAATTTGACAAACTTACTTATTTGCTTTTCAACTTATAAGCTAGGTAGTTGCCAAACTAACTTTTCAACTTTTCAACTTCTCAGAAGCAACTTCTAGAAGTTCAGAAGCAGAAGCACTTCTGCTTCCGGTATCCAAACGCGCTATAAGAGATCAGCCAGGTGAATAACATTTCCGTAAAACCAAACTCAATAGTGATGATGTATATTATAAAACGTATCTCCAGGTGGAATCACTGTTGGCTTTTGGTGTCATGCAGTCAGATATTATCGTAATCTTTATCCGTATACATGCCTAGGATCTTAACTCTATTATTACCACTATCTAGGATCTTAACTCTATCCAAGGAAGTTCACCGGCTTATCTACATCCAAGGAAGGAATCACTGTTGTCTTGGGTGTGATCAAAATTGGTCGTAACTTGTGATCTTTGATTCTAGTTGGAATTGGACAACCACGTAGAACTTCATATGTTAGAACGATTTATGTGCTGATACCAGCTCTACTAAGGCTGACACCAAGGATAATAATATCATAGCGATCCTTACCAATGGATTGATGGACCGGGCCCGTTTGTATAAGGAGAAAAAAATCATTTAAAAATGAACAAGAGACTAATATACGTTTTTTTTGACGCCAATTAACTATTTCAAGAATTGCCACATGTTTGCTGGTTCGTAACAAATTCAACTTATATTCTCAAACCGAGCCAAGTAACGGTAGCTTCAAACACAAACAGGAGTTGATGGTACGGTGGGGAGTTCATCGGAAAAAGTTCACTGAAACTTTTATCACATAGATAAGACTTGAGCGTCACTTACAGTCAAACTCGAAGTTCAGGTCTTTTAGCTAAGATATCTGACCAAATAAACTGAGAAAATGAGAGTATCTATATTACTTATGCAGTTGATTCTTCAATTTAGCTTTTCATTATCAGTTATCCAGATAGCTAGCTATGCTACATGAGTTGAATGGCCAAACAGAGTCTCGTTGTTACTAGCACACTGGTCTTAGAATATTACGAGGTTATTATCAATGAGGGTGGAAGAACTTGCTGAACCATATAGTAAGCAAAACCCCATATTCACCACTAGATTGTTTTTATTAGAACCTATTTTAAAATGGCTCCTGAAAGATGACAGCATTATCGTCCACAGTTTACTGTTCTTCATGATCTTTTTGAGTAAGCTCGCACAAATTCTCTCTATTCTGTTCCACTGAAATCAACTTGAAAAAAGAGGAGTAGAGAAGCAACTCTTCTGGGCCTTGAAAGCTCCGTTTTTCTTCAAGCCCATTTAGGCTAGGCCTGCTTCCTAGATTTTTGGCACGATTGAGAAGAGTCACTTATAGTAAGGGAAAATAAAAGAAGACCCTTTTAATAAAGATGAGAAAAAAGACGGAAAGAAGAAGATGAGAAAAGAGAAACTTAAAGAAAAAAGAAAAAAAAAACATCACATGTCACCGTAATTTTTGTCCATATCACCTTGCCACATCACATAGGGAGTGGAGTGGGGAAGAGATCATCCAGGTGAATAACATTTCCGTAAAACCAAACTCAATAGTGATGATGTATATTATAAAACGTATCTCCAGGTGGAATCACTGTTGGCTTTTGGTGTCATGCAGTCAGATATTATCGTAATCTTTATCCGTATACATGCCTAGGATCTTAACTCTATTATTACCACTATCTAGGATCTTAACTCTATCCAAGGAAGTTCACCGGCTTATCTACATCCAAGGAAGGAATCACTGTTGTCTTGGGTGTAATCAAAATTGGTCGTAACTTGTGATCTTTGATTCTAGTTGGAATTGGACAACCACGTAGAACTTCATATGTTAGAGTTCTAATGTTGTAAGCAAGACAGCAACCACAGTCAACAATGATAAAAATATTTCGATCCACCGGATTGATATACATGGCCTCGAGGAACAAGGATGATCTGTAACCCTTAAGTTCAATACTTTCGTGCACCATTTGCTAGTTCAATCCTCCATTAGTGCAATCATCCTCAAGAAGCCACACATCGAGAAATGCTTTATGAAGTGTCTGTTCATCTACGGAAAGGGAATTGTAATCGTGTCTATCATAGATAATACCATAGTAGATGGACCCTTCCGACTCCCCAAAAAAACTACAACACCCCCGTTTAGGAAAAGCGATTGACCTGCATTGGTCACTTCCATATTCTATATTTTCTAGACTACAAGCTATGAGCATCTTGTCAGAAAATCTACTCAACTTAGACGTCCAATACAAGACACCATGACGAATAACCATTTCAGAAAAATAATGCCGTCTTGATTCAGGATTTGGAACTTCAGTCGTTTTCCACTTGCCGGTGTCAGAAGAAAAGATGTGGAAGTTGATGACGTTGCAGGGCATAGCTGGAACATAATCAGTATCGACATAAACCACCTTGTAGTTACATGTAGAATGACTAAGTGAGGCATCACATACCAATTGAGTGCAGTAGTGATATATCTTAGAACCATTAGTTATCGGTCGAGGAGGGAGGGAGACCCATTGTTTGGTCAGGGGGTTGCATACGTAGTATAAACTAGTATTATGCTATGATCGATAACGAGCTGGCTTATTTTCTGAATAAAGTACTAAACCGTTACTACATGAACTTATGAGATATACTTTTTCTAGTTTTTGCGTTTTTAATGGATCCGTATCTAAAAGGAATTTAAAGGATAAACCATCATGACAATTTATGAATTTTCGGCATTGTTTTAGATAGAGTTGGATTTGTTCACCAGAAGGATCATACATGAAGATCCATGGGATACTGTTAAATATTTTCTCGATGTAAGATGAGTCGGATAAGAGAGAATTCCATAACTTAGATACACACCTGAATTTATACACCGGTTGGAATGTTGGAAGACGAGAGAAGATCTCGTACAATATCTCCGTTGGTAGGTCAACATTATACTCTTCTTCTTCTTTACTCATGCTTGATGATGAACGAGAACAATCAAACTATAATTTTAGGGTTTATTGTTGTCGTGGAAAAGAGATGCTAACAACACGTATATTTATACTAATTGTATCGAGTAATACCTTTCTTAATTTAGAATGGGCTTAAATAAGGAAAGGAAGATTTAAAATGGGCTTAATTAAAAAAAAAAAAAAAAAAAAGGAATGCAAGGATCTTCAATTTGCCGGTTGACTTGCAGTAATGCAATATATGGTGGTGGTGCGTTTGGAAAGAAAAAAGAATGCAAGGACTTTTAACAACAAAAGTAAACACTTGGCAAGTATGATTAGAGATGATTCAAGTTTCCTTTTGGATGGAGTTTGATATTAAACTACTAGGATTAATGGCTAACATGGTGATAAGGGACACAAATTTTTGTCATTCTCATTGATTTGGCATTTGAGAACTATGGATGTGAGGTTTTATCCCTCTGAGTTTTTCTGAAGAAGTTTTAACGAGGCAATTAACTTAGACTTATCGATCTTTGAAGATCGTATTGCATGTGATGAACCACATGTAAAGTACGAAACAACATGTGAAGTACTACATGTGAAGAGTTGTACTAAGGTTTTATCCCACTGGGTTGTTCCTTGTCAAAGTTTAAGTAAGGCTATTGATTTCGGCACAAGTCATCAGGGAGAGAATGACATTTGAAGAACTACATTCAAAACACTATATATAGTGTTTTTTTATTGATCCGCACAATGGGGGGTGTTACAGGGCCTACGGCCCACGGATGTGCGGTCCATCTAGTTATCTAAATTTTACCTTTACATCTTACTAGTATAAAGAAAATAACTCTTTTTGGTAGGAGACCCCTAAATTACTTAGTTGCCCATACTTTTTACATATTTACATAAATACTATTATTTTAAAAATATAAAACTTTAAAAACTTAATATCTTTCAAAATATACACTTGATTTTTTTAAAATTTATATATTTGGAAAGCTCTTTCAATTATCTACATAACGAGTACAAATAAGAATAGTAAATTTTTGTTTTAAGAAAAAAAAATCATGGCTTTCAAATTTAGTATTGTTGGATGAGTAAAAATTCAAACATGTGCATCGCACATGTGTCCTTACTAGTGTATATAAAGGAAATTGTATCCATGTAACTCTATTATCCTGATCAATATAAACCTCTCTCTGCCTTTTTACTTTCTCCATATTTTCCTCTGCAACACAAGAGTCAAATATACGTTTTTTTTTGACGCCAATCAACTATTTCGAGAATTGCCACACGTTTGTTAAAATGTTTGCTGGTTCATAACAAATTCAACTTATATTCTCAAACCGAGCCAAACAACGGTAGCTTCAAACCCAAACAGGAGTTGATGGTGTTGTTGGGAGTTCATCAGAAAAAGTTCACTGAAACTTTTATCACATAGAGAAGAGTCACTTACAGTCAAACTCGAAGTTCAAGTCTTTAGCTAACGGAAAATGGGTCATTTGTCAAAAAAAATATATTAAAACACGGTTCAAATGGACGAGTAAAATTTTTTATGGGTGAAATGGACAAAAAAAAATAGCAAGGATGAAACTGGATTCATCCTGGCTTAAACTTAAAATAAAAATAAGAAAAAATATTTGAAAATGGGCAGGATGAAACTGGTTACATCATGCCTATTTTTAAATTTTTGTCCATTTAAACAACATCTAAATCTAACTATCCTTTTCACCCAGGAAATTTTAATTTTGGTATTTTTAACCAATTTTGTGTTTAGCTAAGATATCTGGCCAAATAAATTGAGAAAATGAGTATATCTATATTACTTAATTATGCAGTTGATTCTTAAATTTAGCATTTCATTATCAGTTATCCAGATAGCTAGCTATGTTACATGGCTTGAGTGGCCAAACAAAGTCTAGTTGTTACTGCACACCGATCTTAAAATATTACTAGATTTTGTGCACGTACTACGCACAGGGCGGATCTGAAAACTATCCATCGTCATATTTTTTTAACCATATTTTTGGTTTGGTTGATGTGGCTACGCCTCGTCCCGTCGTGCATTTTTGATTCGGTGTCGCGGGACTTTGTCTCACCCATCACGATGCATTTTGATTTGTTGTGGCTCGGTTTCGCCTAGCCATGTCGCTTAGGATTTTTGATTTAGTGTGGTTCGGCTTCTCCTCGCCACGTCCCAATGCATTTTTGATTCGGTGTTGCTCGGCTTCGCCTCTCCCGCCACGATGCATTTTTGATTTGGTGTGGCTCGTCTTCGCCTCGCCTCGTCACTTATGTCACGATGCATTTTTGATTTGGTTTGTATGGCTCGGCTTCGCCTCGCCCCGTCCCAAAAGTTTACTGTTCTTCCTGATCTTTATGTAGCAAGCTCACACAAATTCTCTCTATTCTGTTCCACTGAAATCAACTTAAAAAAAGAGGAGTAAAGAACCAACTCTTCTGGGCTTTGAAAGCTCCGTTTTTCTTCAAGCCCATTTAGGCTAGGCCTGCTTCCTAGATTTTTGGTACGTAGAGAACCACCTCATAAACTTGTATACACGGGTGAGTTCTCAAATCCGCAAGATTTTGCGGTTTGGTTGCGGTTGGGTATGTGAATTCGCGGATTCACCCGCATCGTAGGATAGTAAGGGAATTTAATAAGATTACTAAGGATAATATTGGAAGTTTTAGTTTTATATATAAACTTAGAGAAACTCAGAAACTTAATTACAACAGTAGCTTCCGAAAACAATGAATCTTATCTGGAGTGAAGATTCGAGGATTCTTTAAGGAAAGCTTAAGCCCACGAAGCATCTGTTGCAAGCCCAAATTAAGAAAAGTAAGCAAATCCTTTCCTTTTCTTTTTTCTTTTTACTAACAGCAACATAAACAAACTAATGAATAATGGCCGAGTTAAAACTAATTATAATATATACATAGCTCTTTTTCTAACAGTGTAGAGATGTGTGTACTGCAGGTTGTAGTAATTTCTGTCAACCTCAGCATAATCGCATTCCAACTTAGCTTGCAGATTCTAAAAGTAAGATGCACACAAACCATGTAAATAGAGCTTATACATCCTCAATATCATATCAAACTAGTGTCCAGAGCTTACACATCCTCCCAATTTCTGTTGCACATCATTAAGCAATTTAGTACATTCTCTAGTCTGTCAATCAATTATCAAAACTTAGAAAACATTTTTTTGTTTTTTTTACTTTTTTTTTGTTTTGGACTAAATCCGCGGTTAATCCGCATCCGGCCCGTACAATCAACTGATCCGCAAAGGTCAAATTTGCGGGTGGTTAGGCCAGTCACGGTTCAATTTTCCAAATCCGCAACTTTGACAGTTTGGTTGCGGATGACCCCTAATCCGTAACCATCCGTCCGTTGCACACCCCTACTTATAGTTATAGATGCCGCAAAGTTTACAGTCGGAAAAGCTTCACCCTAACTTTCATCATATTAAATGAAATCAACCTCACAACTGTTTTCCAATTTGTCCAAAATTTACCAATTTCACTACAACTTAAGAGGAGCCAATCTATTAGGATTTGTATTATCAAAATTACAAAATGTACATCAGATTTTATTTTTTTTGTTATCTTTATCGCTAATCTCAACGTCAGCGTGTTTGTTGAGGATGAGTTCATTCAAATTTTGATCCAAAATAAGTCCCACGGTAAAATTCTACGTTTCCGTTTGATGTTTGGCGTAACATTTGATGGATTGTACTATCCTAGTGCCGAGGCCAAGTCGGGTAAAAATGTTGCCGGCACATACCCCACACTAGTGTATCGTAAATCAGCCAATCATCAATATTCTATGTCATCAACAAATGTAGGGCCAAACAATATCCACTTTGGGTCCCACAGGAAATGCCACATACTCAATTCTACCCCACGAGAACAAAAGAGATGAAAGAGTACGTACTCCCACGGATCTCTCCACCGCAGCGTTTTCATAATGGAGTTGTCAGGACTCGGGAATAATCCGTCTATTCGCCTTGCATTTTTGCAAGAAGGATTTGGTGGGGCCACAATAATGGAAAACAATCATGCAGAAATCATTTTAGGGAGTATGTACTCCAACAACTTTCCAAACAACACTAGAGTGCACCAGGCAGCAAAATAAGCTGGCAGAGGCGTAATCCGTTTTGCGATTTTTGAGAGACGAATTCGGTGGGTCCCAACTGCTCCACTAACTAACAGATACTACGCCTTCTGTATATAATCACGTATTCCTCCACCTCCTTCCCTTCATCATTCTTCTTTCTATCTCACAATTTCTCCAAAATTCTTATTCTGGTTTTGTTAATGGCCGATTCACCTGGTGATGAAGGAATTGCTAACGCTGGTGGAAACTTAGAAGGAGATTTTCTTAAAGATCGAACAAGAGAGAGGAGAACATAAACGCGGAAGCGTAAAAGACTACATTGATATTAATCTTGATGGAATACAATCTATTTGATATTTTTGATTGTTTGATTCTTTCTTTCTTCTGGAGCTCTAAAGCAGCAGTACCTTGCTCGAGCTCATTACCGAACATCACTTCCTTCTTCCATCAGCAACTACCAGCTCATGTATCTCCATTATCGTCATCAACAGCAAGCCAAAAACCGAAAGTAAGTTCACCATTCATCTCACCTAACAGTCGAACAAGAACACCATCACCGAGCCATGATTTATCCAAAGCTCACCTACGCTTCGGCTCCATTGTCTCTCATAACAACCAATGAGCATCATGACCATCATCTTTATCCGAAGCTCCGCCACATTAATTGCAATATGAACCGCATCATCATTTCCACCGATGATGATCATCATCCACAACTTAGTGATTTGTTTTCTCGAGCGAAAGAAACCACTGATATTCATTGTATCTTCTCGGCCTTCTCATCTACTCGAGTTGCAAGTAATGGTGGAGATCATGGAGCCAGAGAAAGTGATACTTACCCCCAACTTTTCGGGGGTTGTGTTGCAGTGCCGCACACGGATTTTGTCCATGTTTCCCGCCAGGTCATTGAGCTATTTGGGCGTGTTATAGACAAAAGTTATCTTTTAGAGACAGATCAAAGAGAACGTCCCGATTTCAAGCATGCCCGGATGAGCTCGACACCGCCATACGGCGAACATCAAAGGACTAAGTCGAGAGTTGGAGGCGAGCCTCCAACTTTAAGTGGGAAGGTGCTGGCTTTTGAGGGAGTACAACCTCTTGTGCTCAAAGGATGATGTGAACTTTCAGTCATGGGTATTCCATTGAGGTATACCGTCACGTATCACGTTGTGCACTCATGCGATTCCATATTTGGGGACGGCGAGAAACGGCTCCTCATGCACATTACCGGGTTGCTTCCATGGCTCTTTTCACAGCTCAGCAACTCGTCACTTCCAAGCCACACAGCTTCCTACTTTCTTCGTTGTTAACCTTTTTTTTTTTTTTTTCTTTTTTTTTTTTCACGGCAACTTTCATACCGTCCTCATATCATGTTTTTTTTTTTTTTTTTTTTTTGGACAATCAACATGTTTTTTTGATACCACGTTTTTGTGTATCTAAAAAAACCTAGTTCCACACGTACACTTACTTGGGTGGTGAAATCCAACACACATAGCCGTAACACACATAGCCGCAACCCCATAGCCAGCACCATCATAACGAGAACTTAAACTTGGGTGGTGAAATCCAACACACATAGCCGCAACACACATAGCCGCAACCCCATAGCCAGCACCATCATAACGAGAACTTAAACCTAGTTCCACACGTGTATCTAAAGTTTTTGTTAAACCTTCTATACTCAACACCATAATGAGAACTTAAACAATAACAACCAGATTTTTTTTTTTTTTTTTTTTTTTTTTGAGTTTCTCTAGCTCTCTTCCTCTCACCTTGATCTGATACCATCTTAAAGATCGAACAAGAGAGAGGAGAACATAAACGCGGAAGCGTAAAAGACTACATTGATATTAATCTTGGTGGAATACAATCTATTTGATATTCTTGATTGCTTACTTACTTACAAATGAATACAACATGCCTATTTATAGGCTACAAAAGAAGAAGAGAACTATGCCTATGGAGGCTAACAACTATGCCTTTGGAGGCTAACAACTATGCTTATGGAGGCTAACAACTATGCCTTTGGAGGCTAACAACTATGCCTATGGAGGCTTACCAAACCAACTACTAGACAATCTAGTATTCTTGTTTGATTTGTCTAACCCTAGAACACTCATTTTACACATGTTAATTGTCTAATATTGACTCTAGACATCCTAGATATTTCTAGGTTAGTCTAGATAGGTGTGAACTCTTGATTAAGTTGGTGTTGAATATTCAACACTCCCCCTCAACACCTACTTTCCAACTTCTCTTTATCTTAGACGTTTCGGTCCCCTTCATATTTTAAGGATGTTTCAGTCCTCTTCATAGGTTAAGGACGTTTCGGTCCTCTTTCGGAAGTTTAAGGACATTATGGTCCTCTTTCGTAGTTTAGGGACATTACGGTCCTCTTCGTAGTTTTAGAACATACGGGTTCCATCGTAGTTTAGGGACATTGCGGTCCTCTTCGTTTCAGTAGAATACTTCTTGTACTCTTTAGACAACTCATAGGATTTTCACCCACTTTTGTAGTTCTCTATCTCATCACCACTTGGTGATTGCTTCCGTTTCTTCACAACATTTTTTGTTGTTTCTTCTTCTATTTATCTTTGTTCCAGTCACGCTTTTGTTCGAAAACTGTAACACTTCTTTGGTTATCCAGATTCTCTCACAATCTTTCATTTCGTCAAGCTTCTGCCACAAGCTTCAGAGCCAGGTTCGATCCTGGGACCTGTGGGTTATGGGCCCACCACGCTTCCGCTGCGGGTTAAAAAGCAAGGATGATGTTCACGGTGATGATGGTCATGCAAGTTAAAATTTATACTTTTATCAAGAACTTAGAACCCTTGATAATGTTTTCGGAGATATACGAGCATAGTGGTGTTGCTCGTATAGAGCTCCTAGAACTCTAGTAGTGAGGGTGGAAGCAAGGACTTTGTAACTTGAACCTTGTATTGATTGATTCTTGATTGCTTACTTACTTACAAATGAATACAACATGCCTATTTATAGGCTACAAAAAGAAGAAGAGAACTATGCCTATGGAGGCTAACAACTATGCCTTTGGAGGCTAACAACTATGCTTATGGAGGCTAACAACTATGCCTTTGGAGGCTAACAACTATGCCTATGGAGGCTTACCAAACCAACTACTAGACAATCTAGTATTCTTGTTTGATTTGTCTAACCCTAGAACACTCATTTTACACATGTTAATTGTCTAATATTGACTCTAGACATCCTAGATATTTCTAGGTTAGTCTAGATAGGTGTGAACTCTTGACTAAGTTGGTGTTGAATATTCAACACTCCCCCTCAACACCTACTTTCCAACTTCTCTTTATCTTAGACGTTTCGGTCCCCTTCATAGTTTAAGGATGTTTCGGTCCTCTTCATAGTTTAAGGACGTTTCGGTCCTCTTCGGAAGTTTAAGGACATTATGGTCCTCTTCGTAGTTTAGGGACATTACGGTCCTCTTCGTAGTTTTAGAACATACGGGTTCCATCGTAGTTTAGGGACATTGCGGTCCTCTTCGTTTCAGTAGAATACTTCTTGTACTCTTTAGACAACTCATAGGATTTTCACCCACTTTTGTAGTTCTCTATCTCATCACCACTTGGTGATTGCTTCCGTTTCTTCACAACATTTTTTGTTGTTTCTTCTTCTATTTATCTTTGTTCCAGTCACGCTTTTGTTCGAAAACTGTAACACTTCTTTGGTTATCCAGATTCTCTCACAATCTTTCATTTCGTCAAGATTCTGCCACAAGCTCTAACTATTTTTCTTCTTGTTATTTGATGTTACAAATTTGCCACTTTATCCAGATTTGCCACATTTCTGAATTCGTAACAGATTTGCCACGCTATGACATAATTGTCACACTTTGGTTTGTACGTATTTAAACAAACACCTGTAAACCCATTTAGACTTCATTTGGACATTACAAATTAGGTAATTCCAACACTCCCCCGTAATTTGTAATGGCTCTTGTTTTTTTTTTTTTTTTTTGATATTCACCCAATCTCCGTTTGCGGCTCTTATCTCCTCATGCTTGCTTCGCTCGCAGTAAACTCTTTATGTTTGCCGCCACGTACCGCCGTTTTTTTTTTTTTTTTTTTTTTTTTTTTGTTGTTCTTCTTCTTATCACGAGTATGATTTAGTATCTCGTGACAAACATGCCATGCTTTTCTTCGACAATTGAGGAAGCAATCTTTTGCTCTTACCCTCAATATTCTTTCTTTTTTTTTTCTTCCCGATTTGAGGAAACAACCACTTATTTTTCTTACCCTCAAACCCTTCTCTGATCACTTATTAGGAAGTGACCCTTTCTTCTTCTCTTTTATCTTGTTTTTTTTTTCATGGAGACCCCTTTTTTTTTTTTTTTTATGGAGACCCCATTTCTTCTCTTTTAGTATTTCTTGCTCATTTAGTATGTCTCCTAACTTCTGCGTGCAAGCCTCTACAAATTCAACATTTTTGAAATGTCGATATTACAAAAGCTTTGTCTTGTAGTAGCAGTAGTTTTTTTTTCTTCTTCCAGTGGATACATGTCCACCGGCTTTGTGTCACAAGTAGAAACTTGATGTTGTCGTGACAAACATGGCTTTCTTGCCATTTTTTTTTTCTCTCAAAACCGAGTAGGTCGTCTCATTGAGGCTCTCTTCCCACAATATGAGGAGGCGATCATTTGAAGCTCTCTTCCCTCAATATATGGAGGCATTCGTTGTTGACATTTTCATGCTATCGGCTTCTAAAACTCTTGAACGATTGTGGAGGCAATCCTTGGTGCACTCTTCCCACAATTGTCTTTAGAATTTTGTAAACAATTTGAGGAGGAAAATTATTGCTCTCTTCCCTCAAACTTGTCTTCTGGTCACTTATCAAAAAGTGATTTCTTTTTTTCTTCTCTACTTTTCTTTTTCCACATGGAGGCGTTTTTGCTCCTGTGAAGGTAGGATTTTTTTTTTTTTTTTTTTTTTTTTTTGACAGTTGGAATGGTTGAAATCTTCTTAGTGGTGTTTGCATCTTCTCCTTCTTAAACTTCATATCTTCTCAACTCGAAAGCTTTGAAACCCATCAATTCGTAGCGGAAACTTTTACGCCCATTTCGGATCGAACCTGGCTCTGATACCAAGTTAAAATTTATACTTTTATCAAGAACTTAGAACCCTTGATAATGTTTTCGGAGATATACGAGCATAGTGGTGTTGCTCGTATAGAGCTCCTAGAACTCTAGTAGTGAGGGTGGAAGCAAGGACTTTGTAACTTGAACCTTGTATTGATTGATTCTTGATTGCTTACTTACTTACAAATGAATACAACATGCCTATTTATAGGCTACAAAAGAAGAAGAGAACTATGTCTATGGAGGCTAACAACTATGCCTTTGGAGGCTAACAACTATGCTTATGGAGGCTAACAACTATTCCTTTGGAGGCTAACAACTATGCCTATGGAGGCTTACCAAACCAACTACTAGACAATCTAGTATTCTTGTTTGATTTGTCTAACCCTAGAACACTCATTTTACACATGTTAATTGTCTAATATTGACTCTAGACATCCTAGATATTTCTAGGTTAGTCTAGATAGGTGTGAACTCTTGACTAAGTTGGTGTTGAATATTTAACAGATTTAGTTGAAGATGGTAATTAACATCCTTAATTAGTGATTCTCTACTGCTAGTGATGAAATCATCAAATTATATTTTCATTTTTGTTTTTGGTTTTTTTTCTGAATCTTCATAAAGAAAATAGATTGTGCATGATGATACTAAACTATGTATGGCTTTGATTCAAGCTGCAGATCCTATTGTTGGTGGTGAAGCACATCATCAGGATGGTGGTCATGTTGTTCAAGATCTAAATCAGCCTCTTATTGATGAAAATGCTGCTGCTGGTGAGTTTCTTCTAGTTCATGAATCTTAAATTAGAACATATATCTGTTAGTTTATAATTTTTCGTTGAAAATAGGTTTACGGTTTTACTTTTTGATTTAATATGATAATGGCTTTTTTGATGTTGGGTGTAGCAGATCATCATCATGCTATTCATGGTGTTTTAGATCTAAATGTGCCATTTGTTGTTGAAGATGAAGGGGAAGTGATGGCTGCTGCTGCTCCTAATGATGGAGATGGTGAGTCTTCTAATTTTGTTGTGTGGATGAATCTTAACTTAATTAGAATGTGTATTGTGTTCACGAATCATATAGCTAGAGAGTTTGCAAGCAGAGTAAGACAGAGTACTCAAAAGCTATAGCTAAAGAATGATCTGGAAATGTGTGATTGATGGGTTGAAATTTTAATTGCATTTTGATATGATACACTAACCAATGTACTTCTCGCATAGGTTTTCCTCAACCACAACCACCTCCACCTCAATCACCACAACAACAACAACAACAACAACATCCACCACCACCTCCACCACCACAAATTCAACCACCACCACCACAGCCGCTGCCAATGCCACCAGTACGACAAGCAGCACCAACAGCACAAGTTTTCGCACCTTACCCTTCCTTCATCCCTCTATATCGACCGCCACCTCAACCATTGCAACCACCCGGACAACCAAACCTTTCCCTCGTCCCACCATTTGGACGCCCACCACCACTGCTTGGTTTCTATTATAATCCAGTTCTTGCATATCCACCAAGAGGACCACGACAAGCATTACCAATTCTTTTACCAAACCCTCTCCCTCTCCCTCTCCCTCCACAACAACAACCTCTCCCTCTCCCTCTCCCTATCCCTCTCCCTCTCCCTCCACAGCAACAACTTGGTCCTCGTCCTCCGGTGCCTCCTCCGATCGAGCACCAACTACATGGCATGGGACCGATTCCATTGAACCTTCAAGGCCCAGAGCACCATCTACACCGTTTGTGTAGGAAGCGGTTGACAAGGACGGACCTAACATGCAATCTTAGAATTACGGGTCCAAACAGGGAGTTCTTAACGTACAGGGCAAATCAGGTTGGCTATGATTTTCCTCTCATGGTTAACGTAGTTATTCTTAATGGCCCAGCGCCTGCCCCAATTACGCTGTACAGATATCATACTGATGATGATAAAGATAGATATCTTTTGTCCTGGATTCAGTTGGTTAGAAATATCCCAGGAGGTTTTAACCTTGCTCAAGAACAGTTTGTTGATATGTGGTTCGAGATTGCTCATCCAACAATGAACATCTACATCCGGGGAGATCCACCACCACCACCATTTTAGAGGAAGTTAAACAATATGTGTGGTGGATGCATTACCATATATTACAGTGTTAGTCGTCTGACTGACTCTAGTTATCTGAGTTTCTATGGTAATGTAGTATGTCTTTTCGTAGATCCTAGCTATTAGTGATGCAAGTGCAATAGCGCAACTTTAGTTACTTAACTACGTAAGTGCAGTTTTAACTGCGCGCGCGCCAACTCTTCTTAGTTTTAGTACTCCCTCCGTCCCACTATTAAATGACCTATTTGATTTTAGATTTTGTCCCACTAATAAGTGATCTATATCACTAAATAAGGAACCCACAATTGGGGATATGGGAATTAATTGGGGGATATGAATTACTTCCCCCAATCCATGGTGTGTGCTAAGGGGTGACTTTTGGTTATGAATATACTAAAATACCCTTCCCTCAAAATAAAAAACAAAACTTAAAATCAAAAAACAAAATCATATCCCCCATTTCCATCCCACTTCTTTCCTCAAAATAAAAATCAAAAACTTAAAATCAAAAAAACAAAATCATATCCCCATTTCCATCTCCACTTCTTCCCTCAAAATAAAAATTAAAAACTTAAAATCTAAAATCTAAATCATATCCCCCATTTCCATCTCCACTTCTTATTAATCTTATTTAGGGGTAGAGCTTTGAAACCCAAATATTCTCCATTCCCTTTCAAATTCTAAACTCTCCCCACTCTATATCAAATTCTCTTCACCTCACTTTGGAAACGAATTTTTTATTTATTCGGAAATGATGAAGATCATGCTGAAAGTGATGATGCCCATGCAGGAATTGATGAAGACCATGCCGGTACCGTGTTCCGGCATATGGTCTTCATCAATTCCGGCATGGTCTTCGTCACTTCCATTTTGAATTTTTCCTGGCTTTAAAAAGCTTGATGCACGGCATGGTCAGTTGATATGAAGACCATGCCGGTATCGTTTTCCAGCATAGTCTTCATATTTATTTCCTATACCGGAAAACAATACCGGCATGGTCTTCATATCAACTGATCATGCCGGCACCAAACTTTTTAAAGCCAGGAAAAATTCAAAATGGAAGTGATAAATACCATGCCAGAATTGATGAAGACCATATGCCGGAACACGCTGCATCAAAGATGCCCGATAATTTCCTATCAATGCCTAGTAGTCAAGTGAAAAAAAAATCAACATTCTGGATACTTTTCATTCTGTTCCGGCATAGGTATTTAAGCAAAATAGTATGCCGGAACAAGTACCGGCACGCTCGAAAAAACTATTACCATGCCTTACCTGTTCAAAACCAGAAAAAAAATCAACATTCGGAAGATCAAAACCAGGAAAAAAATCGTGGCAAACAATTTATGAATATTTCCAACAATTGCCGGCATGTGTTTTTGGTTGAATACCATGCCGGCACCAAGCTTTTTCAGCTGCAACAATGGTGGATTCAAAGAAAAAAAATCAATTTTTCAACCTCTTATTATCAGTAATTCTCTCATCACAATCATCTTCCCATTTTCAAAAAAAGAAATTCCTCTCAAATATTTTTTTCCCTCCTTCTACTCTCACCCAAACACAAATAAAAATACACACTAATTTATCCCCCAAATACTTAACATTTTACTAATTATACTTAATCACTAATCCTAATTAGTGGGGGCTAGATTAGGAATTAAAAAAATAATTACATAGGGGGTCACCCAGAATTGCTATTGGGACACCTATATTTTCCCGTAGCTATATCCCCCAATTAATTCCCATATCCCCCAATTGTGGGTTCTAAATAAGGAGATATTTCTAAAATTATCCTTATAGTTAATTATAAAAAATATAAGAAATATGCATAATTTGATAGGCTTGTTTATATTCGTTACGTAGATGTTTTAAAATGTTTTTCAATGGTATGAAGTTTGCGAACATCCGTGGAGTAGTTTGAGAGATAAATCATTTCTAAATTTCACTAATTATTAGCCATAAGGGGTATAATTGTAAAAGGTGCTTAAAAATATTTTTTTCCTTGCTTGCCTTAAAAATTGTGCAAACTTAAACTAGGTCACTTAATAGTGGGACGAGGGAGTATATGTTTGCCTAGTTATTAAACAAAAAAAAAATTCTTTCACTAAAATGCTTGTTTTAGGAGTTCCTTTTGTGGAGCTATGGCCTATAAGAATAACAAGACAAAACTTAAGCTTAAATGCAAAAACATTTCAATATGACAATATCATAAAACAAGTTTGCGCCTCTTACGTTTCTTTGCTGATATCTCTACCCTCCACATTCATTCATATACAATCGTAAGTTTCTTTTCAATTTTAGGTAAAACCAGAAATCAGGGGTTTGATAGAAAAGTGATTGTGGCTTGTACAGAACTACTCAATATGTAGCGGATTCATTCCACCCATGGATCTTTCAATTACTGCACACTAAATACGTACTCTAAAATTTCCAAATACTGAGCAATACATTTCTCACTTCTAATTGGCGGAGAATATAGCAGTTGTCATTTCCAAAATCTCATGTGGAAATTTGACAAGCTACTTAGATAACACCAATATTGCCAAGTCCTTCTAAAGCAAAGATAATTTATGCGACATGAATTTTACGTAAGGATTTCACAAAAGAAGGCAAGTAGAATGAAAACATGGAGGAGGTTTAGAAAAGGTGTCATGGAGGTGCATAAACCTGATCACTGAGTTTCCCAACATAGTTTAATTTGGAGTCTTTAGACTACGACAAATACCTCATGACGGTACTGTAACTTTGAACATAATAGAAGAACTATTTGCGCAAGCAACTTGTTTCGTTCTCCATATCTCATATCTCATGCTCTAGTCGTGTTTGTTGTATATGATATTTCTTAAACTTCAAGCTCGGTAGATTTTGCGTGCACCTTAATCACTTGTCGTGTATAAAATGAGCATATCTTGAGTCTAGTTCAGGTATTTATGTTTACATGACTGACAAAGCATGGTATGGAGTTTCTGCTTTTTGAATCATGTCCTGTAAATCCAAGAATGAAAAGCTACCTCTATACCTTTATATCCAAACCTATAAATAGATAAACAAACAAAGCAATAAATATATAAACAAAAGCAATGTAAAATCAACTAAAACAATTAAAATAAATAGGAAGATATTTGTTTCTATTTCGTAGCTTATATAAGATTGAGGGTCGTACTTTTGTTACTACTGTTTCTGCTTTTTCGGAACCGGTAAAAGACTTCCTGCAAAATTCGCCACTCGGTCTGATGGATAAAATATATTCCTTGGCATTCCACTGATTTCAACCTGCATGAAAGTCTTATTTTTCCTGTTGTAAAGATAAAGAGTGTACAATGCGGTAGCACCTTTCGGCATCGAGACGCCTATAACAAGTTGATTTGTACCTGTAATGGATTCAAACATAACAAGTTGATTTGTACCTGTAATGGATTCAAACATGTAAGGCTGCGCATCTGAAGGACAAAAAGGCATCAAAATTGTCTCTTCAATCCAACTACCATCTTTACTACAAACAGTAGTATTAGTAGCAATTTCCTCGTGGCTAGCACCATCTTCATCAAATATCCACAACTTGACTATCTGACTGGTCACTTGGTCAGCTAGTGCTATATGTCCCTCCACCTCTAGTATACGAACATAGCTGTGACCGAAGGGGTGTCCAAAACCTTTCAAACAATCCAAATGTGCGGTACTACGGTCAGGTTGATCCACGATGAAATTAGGAATGGGTATTGACCTAAACTTTTCGCTTGTGACGTGAAACACAACAATGAAACTACCCTGGATCCTACGTTGTTCAGCAGGATGAGATGACTTTTTGTTCATATGGTGTGATGTTGGAGTTGCGTTTCGGCTCAGCCAGTATAAAGAGGTATTAACAAAAATACCACCACCCTCGATCATGTAGGGTGGGAAATCATCTATTGTTCTCCACGCAGTATAATTTTGCCTCCCTACAGTCATAACCTTACAGATTATGTCATCCAGCCAAGACGCTTCACCTCCTGGGGCTTCAACTGTTGTTTGCCATATGCAGATCACTTTGTGTTCTTTAGTGGCAATGTCGAATCCAAATCCATACCCTAGTGTCTCGGAGTAGGGCCGAGGTGGAATCCGTTCTTCTATTGATGCTAAGATCCATGGAGTTTGTTCTAGGGTCAGTACATTGCTTATGCAAAAAGCAATAGGACCAAGGTAGGAATAGCTATAGTAGGAACAGATCAAACCATTAACAGGTTTGAGTACATGTTCATATCTATTAAACTGTTTTATCCATCTAACAACAGGTACTGCTTCATTATAAAGATCCACAAAAACGGCAGTGCTCTCTTCAAATGTGTAGAGCATCACCATGAACATTGTGGATGGAGATGAGCGCGTATTTGTTCGATTAAGATGTAAATCAATAAAGTAATTGTCATTGCTAATCATCGATTGCCAACCCTTGCTTACACATTTGAACCGAACGAGAGATTTCACCGGGAGCCTACTTAATATCTCACCATATATATTGTCATCAAAATCACCACAAACTCTGATGCTCTTCATTAGTTTTTTTCTTCCGGTCATGGTTTTTTCGTTTTTCTTTTCTTTTCGTAACTGTGTTCTTCGGATCATAAAAATCTAAATCCTTTGAAAAGGGTTTCCGGATGAGTAACCCTAATATATATACTGTATATAAGAGATATCACATGTGGTTTCCTAAACAGAATTAAACTCTTAAGGGGTAATCCAATTTTGTGACACTCATATAAAAATCGTGCACGTAACAAACAGATATATTGATTTAACCTAATTTTAATCCTTAAAGACAATGAGATATCTATATATTCAACCACAGTTATATTATCATGGATCTCCAGATTTGTCAAGTGTTTAAATTTTCCATTACTCTTTTAGTGGTAAGCCTATGGATACGCATAGTCCTTCTTCTTATATGTCTTTAGAGCATTCATACTCACGACAAAAAAAAAAAAAAAGAAAAAAAAGAAGCCAAATTTCCATGAAAAAAAAGAAGCGCAGTGGGCATATTGTTGCCCTTCTTGTGATTTCGCAGTTTGTGTTTAATAATAAGATGAAAGAAGATCGACCGTCAACGAGAGCTTTGGAGTCTATTGCAATCTCCTTAGAACGACAGGATGCTGGAGAGCATGAATTTATTTAAGGGTGCCTGTGATTTCTTTTAAGGCAAAAAATCATTAAATTAAACTGAAATTTCTTGTATAAAATTACGCTGAAGGATCTAATTGAGCTAGAACCCTTGTTCTACTTGTAGCTGGTTCATGTAGTGGTCTGGTTTGTTACACGGTAATGTACATGTGTACTATTGCACATGATCTCATCTACATCTATAATCCCATTCAACTCAGAGGAAGCAATGGTAAGATGATTGGTAATTTCATTTATGGATTTGGTTACCATAATTAAACGCCACGGGATGAGTACAAAGTTGTTTGAATCTCTAATGATACGAACGACCACGTTCAAGTATTTTAAAGATCGAACAAGAGAGAGGAGAACATAAACACGGAAGCGTAAAAGACTACATTGATATTAATCTTGGTGGAATACAATCTATTTGATATTTTTTGATTAATATTCTTTTACAAAGAGATGTGAATATATATAGAGTACAAAGGGGGTAGGTGAAGTGGTAGGTAAAGGGGTAGGTGAAGTGGTAGGTAAAGGGGTAGGTGAAGTTTAGAATTCAACACTCCCCTCAAGCTGGTGCATATATGTCGCTCATGCCTAACTTGCCAACAAACTTCAGAAATACCTTACTTGGAACTATTTTAGTTAAAATATTAGCTACTTGATCTTCCGATCTAATTCTAGGTAACTCCGTTTTGATCCCCTTCATAGTTTAAGGACGTTTTGGTCATCTTCATAGTTTAGGGACATTTCGGTCCTCTTTGTAGTTTAGGGACATTTTGGTCCTCTTCGTAGTTTTAGAACATATGGGTTCCATCGTAGTTTAGGGACATTGCGGTCCTTTTCGTTTCAGTAAAATACTTCTTGTACTCTTTAGACAAATCATAGGATTTTAACCCACTTTTGTTGTTCTCTATCTCATCACCACTTGGTGATTGCTTCCATTTCTTCACAATCTTTTTGTTGTTTCTTCTTCTCTTATTCTTTTGTTCCGGTCATGCTTTTGTTGCAAAAAACCATCACACTTCTTTGATTTTTAAGATTCTCTCACAATCTTTCTTTTCGTCAAGATTCTGCCACAAGCTCTAACTATTCTTCTTCTTGTTATATTTTTGTTACAATTTTGCCACGCTATCCAGATTTGCCACATTTCTGAATTCGTAACAGATTTGCAAGGCTGTGACAATTATTGTCACACTTATGTTTCCCTGATCATCCTTGCATTTAAACAAACATCTTGTATGCATAATCTCTATTTTCTTTGAGGCTTTCAGCCCATCTTTGAATCACCTTAACTTCTTATTTGTTTAGAATTTTTCTTCAGGTTCTACGGCATTTGCGAACCCAACATTTTTTTTTCTTGTCTGCCAGTGAGATGGACGTTTGGTGTGTCGGTCACATCATGAAAAGAGAGTTGAATATCACTTTATCACTGGAAATCTCCTTTTTTTTCCTGCTTTCTGCTGCATGCGCGACTATCCATCTCCAACTCCATCGACCACCGTGTATCACCATGGAAACATTCTGTTTCTCTCGACACAACATCATGTTCTTCTTCCTTCAATGGTTAATTCAGCACTTGTTCTAATCTCCATCGGTGGAAGAATTCATTACAGCAGCAACACCTCAATCCACTCTTATTGCTCAAACCATTTCATTCCTTCATCTGTTGGCAGCATCATCATCATTGCTGGGAGTGGCAGCAACAACAGTCTCCGTTCTCGAGCTCCAACAGTATCATCACTGTCCCAGAGAAACACCGGAAACAACAACCACCGTATCTTCCATGTTTCTTCCTTCTCGAGCTCTAAAAAGAAAGACACTCTCGAGAACCATTCAACTGCATGTTCTCGAGCTTTCTTTATTCATCTTCTGTCATTGCTCGTGTTCTCTCAAGCTCGACCATCTTCATCTACTCATCTCCCACTTTCTTTGTCTGCCATCGCATGGGATTATTACTTTCTCATTTTTTTTTTCCTTTATGCATGTGCTAACAGCCCATGCTTTTCACGTTCTCTTCTCTTTTTAATTTTTTCTTTTCTTCTTTCAACCATGTTGTCTCTTATTTTCTCCACGTGCATGTGTATGCCATCACGTTCTTTCCATCTTCGTCAACAGCAGCCGAGTTCCCTTACTGCATTCTCATCGTCCGTGGCATTCACCGTCATTGCCAGCTTTGTTCTCGTTGTCAACACCTATCATTTCTGGCATGTTTTCAGCTCGAGCTCGTCTTTCCCATCTCTTTTCATTATTGCCTCGGACTAAGCTCCATCATTACTTCCAACAACTCTCGATCACCCATGCTCGACTCCATCTCTGCCCAGCAAACCATGGCAGCAGCAAGTCTTCACATCTTGCTTCATCATCAATGCCAACACCGACCAATTCTACATCCACCATCCAACGAGAACATAGCTTTGAACTTCACTGCCACCTATCATAGCAGAAGCTACGATCACCATGAATCACCGAGTATATACAGCCAAATAGCCAATGCCTCCATTACCAGCATCTTTTAGTCACAGCAAGCTCACCATTTCGTCGTCAGTGACCATTGATGATGATCATCATCACCGATCCATTGCTTTTCATCGAGCTTAACAGCTCCATCTCGAGCTCCATCTCCTTCTATCATTCTCCATAGTTGTTACAAAGACAGCGAATTCCATCACGAGCTTTGAACTTATCCCAGAACACCATAGCTTCTCCGTTCAACTTCCAAGCTCGTATAACTCCATGAACGCAGCAACACCACTATCATCACAACGGCTGGGTAAGAAACATTAACCTTGTCATCCACATGATATTCCATAGTCAAATTCGAGTCTGACCCTTTGTTCATTGATTAAGTAGATGCCATTCTCGCCTTAAGTTCATCCCCATCGGTGTGTTTGTGCACATCTTTTCTTATGGTTTCTTGAACATCCAACTGACGGAAGTTACATGCTCCTTCTCCCTTTTTCACAGGGAAAACAAAATAGTTTTGACCGGTTGAATCTGTTATATGATCGCACTTTCCAAAGATCACAACGGCACATTGGGTATGAAGATTCTGAAGAACATTGCGCTGTTTTTGCATCAGTAGTAGTTATTTTCTCATCACTCAGTTTGAGTCTGCCGATTGGAGAAAGTATTTTGTCGTAAGCCATTGAATCCAATCTGATAGTACACTCCTTAAATGGCAACTCTGACCCGTATTTTGACGATACAGGAGGGAGAACTTCTTTTACTTTATTACCACCATCTCCAATTTTGTATTCTTCATTTGCTCTATTGGTCTCCTCTTGGCCACCATATGCCAATTTAGGAGTCTCCAGCCACTGCTTAAAACCACAACGAGAACTTATACACTAGCAACCATGAATTTTCTGAGTTTCTCTAACTCTCTTCCTCTCCTCTCTCCTCTCTCTTCCTCTAACCTCGCTCTGGTACCATTTTAAAGATCGAACAAGAGAGAGGAGAACATAAACACGGAAACGTAAAAGACTACATTAATATTAATTTTGGTGGAATACAATCTATTTGATATTTTTTTGATTAATATTCTTTTACAAAGAGATGTGAATATATATAGAGTACAAAGGAGGTAGGTGAAGTGATAGGTGAAGTGGTAGGTAAAAGGGTATGTGATGTTTAGAATTCAACAAAGTATACACTTTAGGTAATGGTCATGGGTGGAGAAATCCAGGAAGAATTGATCACCATTTATATTATTACGGTGTATGTGCAAATGGAGCCCTTTACTGGATACTGCGTTGGAAAACAGAAATTCTTGCTTTCAACTTAGCAGATGAGGAGTTTCGAATGATCCCATTCCACTACACTACTTTCGGCGAATTGTAATTACTATACAGTTGTGTGGGGGTTATTTTAGCTGAAGATCTAAACTGAATCAATTTGTTCATACATACATTCAAATCAAACAAAGAGATAATCATAAATTTCTATCGTATTCGATTAACGAAATAGATCTGAACTGAATCGATTTGTTCATACACACATTTAAATCAAAACAAAGAGATAATCAAATTCAATGTATATAAGTTTAAGCTTTAATTCTGAAATTTACCAACATGAAATAAAAAGAACTTAAAAAAGGCGCCAAAGCAAGCCTGTTTACGTAGTTTTTTATTTTTTTCCTCCATACCTAGACCGGCCTTAGGCGCTAGGCCAGATGCCTCCACTCACCGAGCGCCTAATACAATATACAAGTCCTTAGTCTTTCCATCTCTTTTCTTTTTTAGCAGGAAATCTATATTGATAATCTTGTTTATCGAAAAATACATGATTCGAGGTAAAACAACCACTCCCTTCGTAGTTTTTTGTTTTCTCATTTCGTCCTACCTAAATGTAGCATCTAATATGGAGTACTAGGAAAAGATCAAATAGGACCAAAGAATATCCTCTCGTGGGTCCCACAGCCAACGCCTCTGCAGTTTACACCGTTCAAGAGAGCAAAAGGATTAGTACCAAAAAAAAAAAAAAAAAAAAAAAGAGAGCAAAAGGAATGAAGAGTACGTACTCCAACAACTCCACGCGAGACTTAGAGTGCACCGGGAGTAAAATGAGCTGGCAGGAGGCGTAATCTGTTTTTTTGCAATTTTTTCTAGAAAGATCTAGTGGGTCCCATCTGCTCCACTAACTAACAGAGACTACACCTTCTGTATATAATCACGTAATCCTCCTCCCCCTCCCTTTCATTCTTCATTCTATCTCACAATTTCTCCAAAATTCCTATTCTGGTTTTGTTAATGGACGATTCACCTGGTGATGAAGGAATTGCTAGCGCTGGTGGAAACTTAGAAGGAGATTTAGTTGAAGATGGTAATTAATTAGTTTTCTTATACTACATCCTTAATTAGTGGATTATCTATGAGTAATACTGCTGCTTAGTGATGAAATCAAATTATATTTTTGTTTTTGTTTTTGTTTTCTATATTTCTTTATGAATCTTTTTAGATCATGATGATAATAAACTATGTGTGAGTTTGATTTTAGCTACAGATCCTATTGTTGGTGGTGAAGCACATCATCACGATGATGGTCATGTTGTTATAGATCTAAATCAGCCGCCTATTGATGAAAATGCTGCTGCTGGTGAGTTTCTTCGATTTCTTCTAGTTCATGAATCTTAACTTCGAATATATGTTATAGATTTATCATTTTTGTTTGAGAAATTACATCTACTGTTTTTTATTTTTTGAGTTTATATGGCAATGGCTTTTGATGTTGTTGGTGAAGCACATCATCACCATGATGTTCATGGTGCTCTAGATCTAAATGTGCCACTTGTTGTTGAAGTTGCTGCTATCATAGGAGGTTTAGTTGCTGTGATTAATAAATGTTAATGAACTGAGTTTACTTTCTGTTTAGGTGATTCAGTTACCATCGCCACCACGACCACAATAAGTTCAACAACCACCACCAACACCACAATAACAACAAGAGCCACCACCAACACCAGCACAAGAACCAAGAGGATGACACGCACCACAACAGCCACCATCACCATAAGTCCGCAACCACGACAACCACCTATTCCTCATCCAGAGATTGAATATCTACTCGAGGGCATGGGAGAGGTTCCATTGCAAGGCCCGGGACACCAGCTACACCGGTTGTGCAGGAAACAGTTGTTGAGAACAGACTTGCGTAATCTTGTAATTACCGGTCCAAACAGACCTTTTCTAAGATACATGGCAGTCGATCAGGCTGCTCTTCGATTTCCACTCCAAGTTAACGTAGTAGTACTTGATGGTCCTGCTCCTGCCCAATTTAGAGTTTCCAGATATGGACGTGATGATTTTGTTTTGTACTGGTTTGGATTGGTTAACAACACAGGTTTTGTTCAACATCAGTGGGTTGATATGTGGTTCGAGATGGCTCCTCCAACTATTAACATTTACATTCGGGGATATCCACTTTAGATGCTTTACCATTTTTATCGTAGTAGTGTTGTTTGTGTAGTTCCCTGAAATATAACTCGTGCAGATCATATCATCGGATTCGACTTTAGTCAGGTCATCTAATTCTAATTCTAGGTGCAATAGCACAACTTTAGTTACTTTACGATGTAAGTGCAGCTTTAACTGCCACCTCTTCTTGGTTTTAATATCTGCTTGTCTTTAAGTTTTCAATGATTAGTGATCTAAAATTTCCCTTGTCTTATGAATAACAATCTGACAACGATCTAACTACAACCAACATTACTTATTTGTGTCTAAGGCATTAATTTGTTGGGACTTCTGCCCCTTCCGTTTGATTCATGGATCATCATTTCACTAACCAGACTAGGCCAACGCCATAAGGTAGGTTCGACTACCACAGATGCCTCATGACACTGTAACTTTGAACTTGGTAAAATAACTTGATTAATTTAGGGAACACAGTGTGACCCATGCATTGAACTCTTTATTCTTACAAAATTTAGCAGCTAGAATACAATCTTAGCAAATGCACAATACAATTTTAGCAAATGGCAGTCAGGTAAATGTATCTGAAAAATAGAGAAATTTAGCTTCGGTCCAAATGAGAAGAAGCCAACACATATGGATAGGAAAAGCAACAAAATAGAGCCCACAAACATAAGAGGTGAAGTCAGAATTTCTTGCAGTTTTTGTTGCATCGGCCGTAACATACTCGTTCATAATTGTCTCTCTTTCTTGGTCCTCAATCGCTTTATCTTACATGCCTAAGTGGTGTATCTGTAACTTCTTGAAAGAGATAAAAGAGCGACGAGCGCTCGTCTTCTGGACATAGAATACAGTTCTGAAGCAAATAATTAGCATTTACAATTCGAATTAAGACAACCATGCACTCCCTTCGTAGTTCTTCTTTTATTATTTTTACGAGTTTCTTCTTGCATATCGATCTATTGATTTCATTTGACAATTTAGATTCTTGAATAGGACCCGCGTTAAAAATGTTGCCGGCACATATGGAGTATACACTATACAGCTGTGGCAGGATTCTACTCACTGTTCAGGTGTTATAGTACGACGCACAGCCGCACGTTAGGATTTAGCATGACCCATATGATAATTGGATATCCTCGTGGGTCCCAGAGGAAACACCTGAAGAGAGAGTATGTACTCCCAACCAAGAGTGTACCCTGATTAAAATATGAGTTGGCAGGAAGGAGGATTTAGCATGGCCCATATGCTTATTCATTTTGTTGCAAACGAAGATCTAGTGGGTCCTTCATAAAAGGGGTGAAAAATCATTTCAGAATAAACTAGAGACAAATAATCACTTTTTGACGCCAATTAAATTATCAAAAATGTTAAACGAACCGAGCCCCAAAACCGGGGTGAGAGAGAAATTTGGTGGGTCCCACTTATTTTTTAACCGTCCCCTGTTAACTTATTCGGGGCCCACCAAACTGTAAGGGCTCGGTTTTGGGGGAGTTTTTCCCCCGGTACGTGTAGCAACCCTGTTAAATTATTTCCCAAAATGTTTGTTTAATGTTTTGATGATTTCTAACAGATCAAATTATGTACAAATTTTTTGTACAGATCGCCACGGTAAACTTCCCAGAACCGTTGAGTCTTGTGACATATGAGGTGGTCCCAACTCACCTTTCAGGCTAATTCCCAGGGGTATATCCCATCCGCCCCTCTCACATCACGGTTTTTAGATAGTGTATGTGACGGTTCGTGCAGGATAGCTCATTTGTATATTAAATCCCAGCTCAAATACGAGTTTCAAAGCCAAATGGGATTTGACGTGATGGGAGTTCATCAGAAAAAGTTATAATGAACTTCGAGTAACTTAGTGTGATTTTACAGCCACATTGATAAATTTTGGACAAAATTTGAAGACAGCGTGCTCTGATTTTTAGTAAACAAAAAATTACTTTTGATGAACAAAAACAAATAAAAATGGGATATTAGACGTTATTTTTTCTTTATTTTTTTGATCGCATGAACTATAAGTACAGAAATTTCGCCCAAACAAGGGACACAATAACCGTTCATAAACAAGCGGAGCAAGATACAAAGAATAGCAAGAAACAATCTTACTGACAGAAAACACCTGAGACTACAAATTAGTATTGGATGTTGTTGTAACTTATTTATCTTTTTGAAACTTTAGTCATGTTTATGAGTTAACCAAGTGTCATGTTTGTACGTATTCGGTGTCGTGTCTTCCTCTCCCACTCGTGCTGCATGACTAAACACAAAATTGGTTAAAAAGAACAAAATCAACAATTCCTGAGTGAAAAAGACACTTAGGTTTTGACACTATTTAAATAGCCAAAAATTAAAAAGATATTGTTTAAATGAACAAAAATTTAAAAATATGCAGGATTTAATCAGTTTCATCCTGTCAATTTTCAAATATTTTTTTCTTATTTTTATTTTACACAGGATGCATCCAGTTTTATCCTTGCTATTTTTTAAGTATAAGCCAGGATGAAATCCAGTTTCATCTTTGCTAAAAAAAATTTGGCTATTTCACCCGTACTTTTTTTTACTCGTCCATTTAAACCGTGTTTTAATTTTTTTTGGACAAATGACCCATTTTCTCATGACTAAATCAGTATCCATAATAAGTTTAGAATTCAGACTTTGAGTATTTGGCATTCGCATTGCCATTGCCATGATACTTAAAGTCATGTTGGTTGAGATCCCCGTCTGTTTAAATGCATCTTCGAATACTAACTCAACTAAAGATGAAAAAAACGTATATGTACACGTCATACAAAGACAACAATAACAGCATCATATTTACTATTATTACCCCACCAAATGGTACCCTGTCGGACTACTACCTATGATTCTTTTGTATCGGTACCGGGGTGTTCAGATTCATCCCCCAACCGGCCTCGAGGTTGATTTCTTTTTAATTTGGAAGAATTTATTTGTTTGATACATAGGACAGGGATTCAAAGACGGTTGGTTCCACGGTACCTGTACCTGCATCAATTGTACATTGTTGTGGCTATTGCACTTGACCGGTACACAGGACCAAAGAATGTCCCCACATGGGCCACACCCTACTCCATTTCATGATAACAAGAAAGAAGGAGTACGTACTCCAAGTCTCCAAGCAAGAGTACAGCAATCCGTAATGATTCGAAAAAGGCAAATAAATAAAGGAGGAGTACGTACTCCATGTCTCCAGGTAAGAGTGCACCGTTGTTGAAATGAGCTGTCGAATAACCGCCGAGGTGAATTGAGAAGGGAATATTTATTGTGTGGGTCCCTTGTGCTCCACCACCACTGGCTACTATACTCTTTATATATCACGCTTTCCTCATTCTCATTCTGAGAATTTAGAAGAATCAAATCTAAAAATTTCTCTTCAGAATTCTTCTTCTTCTTTTTCTTTCCTTGTAATGGCTGGTTCTCATGGCGGTGGAGGAAACACTGGTGGTCGTGGAAAAGGAAGAACAAGAAGTAGAGGTTAGATATACATATACTTGTTTCAAAATATATATATTGTTCATGAAAAATGATTTGTGTTTAGTCGATGGATGTTGTTCATGAAAGATCTAAAGAACGATTTCAACTTTGTATTGAGTTCTAATTTCTAGTTGTAGGTAGGATTTATGATTATTGAAAGAGATTTCGATACTTTCCAAACTCTCATCTGAGTAGTATTTGTATTTTCATCATGTATATATATCTCTGAATCTTGTCAAAATTGTTAAAACTAACCAGTAAGATCTTAGAGAATATAAACTAATTATGAGTTTGATGATAGTTGCAGATCATCAACTCTGAATCTAGTGTTGGTTTTTTGGTTCTTGGTTTGTTTTTTATGAATCTAGTGTTGATCGATGAGTTTTGATTCATGTTGTAGATCCAAATCCTCCTCCGCTAGTTGATGCAAATGTTGTTGCTCAGATTGGAGGAATAGGAGTTAACCCTGCTGGTAAGGTTTTTAGTAAACTCTTAAAAACGTTGATAATGGAGTGATGATAATATGGGTTTCATCATAACGATATGATGATGATGTTGGTTTAGATCCCAATGCTTTTCATCAAGGAAATCTCGCTGCGCTTGGAGGTTCAGAGGTTGCTATTGCTGCTGCTCCTATTGGAGAGGGTGAGTCTGTTTAATTGGTCTATGTTAAGTTAGAATTCTAATGATTTGTTGTTTAAAATTATGTCTACTGTTAGATTCATGAAAATTAATTTCTTCTTGAAAGAAATTGTGCAAGTCCTCGTACTGGATATTTACAATAAATTGATTCTTGGAAGTAGGGTTTTAGAGTGATCAAATATTTAATGAAAGTTGAATCGATTAACTCTTTTTTTAGGTGCTCCTCGAAATCAAGGACGTAGAAGGGCTAGACAGGATCAAGTTCAGAACCCTCCACCACCACAACAACGTAGAACAAGAACCAGACGCGAGCCAGCTGATCAGAACCCGCAACCACCGCAACCACAAGCTCCCATTGAACATCAAATCCCTGGCATGGGAGAGATTCCAGTGCACCTACGAGACCCGCTACGCCGTCTGTACCGGTTGTGCAGGAAAAAGTTAACCAAGTCTGACTTAAAGGGTAATCTGACAATTACGGGTAAAAACATTGCTTTTTTAATCCACAAGGCAAAAGAGGCTAATTTAGCTTTCCGACTCGATGTTAACGTACAAATACTTAATGGTGCTGCTCCTCCCCTTAGTGCCTACCTGTGGCTGAACAATCCAGGTGGAAGTGGTCATTATTTGACTTTGGCCTGGAGTACGATGCTTCCTCGCATGGCTATTCGCTTTGTTGAAGAGCAGTACATTGATATGTGGTTCGAGATGGCTCCTCAAACAATGAACATTTATATTCGGGGACGTTAGAGGAAGTTAAACAATATGTAGTACTTGACTGTTCTATTTTAGTGTTGTCTATGCAGTTCTCTAAAAAAATCAGACATTGTCATTTACCATAATCGACTTTAGTCAAGTTATCTGGTGATGTAAGTGCAATAGCACAGATTAAAGTTACTTTACTATGTAGTTCTTTAAATGCTTGTCTTCAAGTTTTTCATCGGTCGATTATTGATATAAGAATTACAAGCCAAAGCTTTTAATAATCTATCAAGCTTTCAATTGCTACTTCTCAAACTCACTGCCATATGCCTACAACTGAAATATAGAGAGTTTCTCCATCAATAACCGGAGCCTCTATGTTTTCAAATCATATTCTCTCCTCCTTTGACTTTAACTCAATTTCCAAGTGGTTCTCCCTCAGCTGAGATGAACCATGGGATATTCTACTTACTCCTAATGAAGCATGGAAGTGAATAGGCTCTTTCATATTGGTTAAGGATTGGGTATTTACATCCATTCTAAGAAGTACGTATCGAGAGCCATCTTGGAAAACATACACTAATGATTATGGTGTGGTCGGGGGAGATCGAAGCCTTCTACAACTAATTTTTTTTTTTTTTTGATCGGTAAAGAGAATTTTATTAATGCACACCAAAGGTGACCAAAAGAAAAGTAGTACAACCCAAAGGATAGATGAACAATCAGATTACAACCCACGAGATTAACTTGCAAGGAAAAACTCGAATTTACAGGTGAGATAAACTTTTAAGGAAAATCTCACGAACCCAATGTCAAGACTTATAACAAGCCTAGGCCGGCCTTACACCGACAGTGGAGAGGCTTTAAAAAAGCCCATAAAACCCTAATCTCAAAGAGAAATAGATTTTACCCTAATCAAAGAAAAACTTCCATTGACGGCGGCTCCACTTCCTTCTGCACTTCAACACCACAGCCATAGAAACACTAAGAAGCGTTTCTGGCAAAACTCCAGATGGAAGATTGACGTCACTCCCCACCACCTCCTATGCCCGAACATAGAATCTTCTTTGGTTCATCATGACCTTCTTCACTAGCCGCTGCAACCACCAACGATGAACTAGCCTGAAAATAGCACCGCCTCCACTTTATTCAGGCTTCCAAAACCCAAACAGAGATGTACCTTAATACACCATGTTGTGATGGACTTCGACATCAACAAAACATGATTCCCAACAGGACATCTCTTCCCAACGCTTCAATAAAGGTAGAAAATAGCACTACCACAAAGCACAGTTCACCAATAGAGTACAGCTCCACCATTAGCCTCCACTAACCAGCGACGGGACAAGCCAGAAATTGGCACCGCTTCCACCTTATCCAAGCTTCGAAATACCCAACAGAGATGAAACCTTAATACACCATATTGAGATGGATTCTGACATCAAATATGGCTCCCCAACAGGTCATCTCTTCCCAATCCTTGAATCAAGATAGAACATAGCACCATCCACAGCACATCGCACCATTGAAGCACAGATCCACGTTAGCCTCCACTAACCACAGGAAGAGAGGGGAATCCCCAAATCACTGTGAGGGAAACACCCAAAAACTACATAGATCGAAGAAATAAAGCTTAAATATAGACTAAACTAAACACCTCTCCTCGGATTTGTCCATTAGAGAACAGATCCGAGGAGAGAAAAGGGCGACGGCGGCTAGTGTTTGGGGTTGAGAGGGGAAAGAGAGTAGAGAGGGGAAGAGGAGAGAGAGCGTTTGATAAAGCCGAGAGTAGAGAGGGGAAGAGAGTAGAGAGCGTTTAATGCATAGCATCTTCTTCCTTCCTTGGTTTAGCAATTTATAGGTCAAAACTTTATCAAACATGTAAGGTGTTTCTTCTACAATTAATTATTGCTCATTAGCAATTGAGAGTTCCCATGAAGCCGAGAGTTCCAACGATGAGATTATCTTTCAACGAAGCATTACAATACTAAATCTTTTGGTAGTACTGAGAAGAGAGCATCAATGAAATATACGATTCAAAAATCAAAGTTAACTTAATATGGTTGTAGGAAAGAGAGAGGATGCTACTTACTTAGAAATTGTTGAAATCTGTGGCTCTAGAAGTTTTGATTGGAATTTCCTTCCATCCATAGGAGCGCCTCATGTGGTACTCTTTGGCTGACATAAATATAGATTAGAGATAGATATGTAAAAGGAATTGCTGAGTTCACTAAAGACGAATCTGCATAAATGTGACATGATATGCACAAGTAGTCAACTGACATTAACAAGCTATTTGACTTTATTTGGGTACATGTGATCTGTGGGCTAAGTAAAAACACCCAATTTTCTTCATTGTAAGAAGGTTTAATGCATAGCATCTTCTTCCTTCCTTGGTTTAGCAATTTATAGGTCAAAACTTTATCAAACATGTAAGGTGTTTCTTCGAACAGAGAACATCAACAAGTTGCCAAGAGATAATAAGCTTGGTTATTGGGTAAGGCTTACAAGTAATGCTTTTAGATTTTCTTTAGCCAATAAAATAGTTCCCTTGGACGTCTGTGTATTGGTGGGAAGCCTCATTTCTAGTCGTTTTTGTAGTATTACGAGTAACTTTTGCAGGCACATCCTTGTGGTCTTTATATATTGAAATTTACTTTAGGCTCATGGTTGATTTTGCGAGTGCAAGTATTATGTTTATATGGATGAGAATGCAAGGTGTGAAAATTCTACTTTTTGACTCATGTCCTGTATGAATGGAGAGCTGCCTCTATGGCAACCTTTTAATTGATATCCGAACACAAAAATCAAACAGGAATAGATAAACAAACTAAGCTTAGTAAAATCAACTAAAACAATGAATAAATGAAAAAGATAGTTGTTCCAATTTCTTTTTTTTTTTGATAAAGAAGAAGATTTATTAGAAAGGAAGAAAAAAGTACAAGATACTTCTTACAAGGAGTAAGAAGACATGAATTACATTTTAAAGAAAAATAAGATCCCAATTCTGTAAAACATTACTAGATATCCCATTCAGACTATATTTAAACAATGAAGCCCAAGAGAACATGAGAGTTCTAGCATTATGACATCTTTGCTTCAATATCATTTGCTTTGTCGTCGAAAGTTCGTGAGTTTCTTTCATTCCATATGCTCCAAAGTGCAGCTGCAGGTACTAAAGACCATATTTTCTTATCATCCGCAGGAGATTTGAGAGTACACCAAACTTGCATCAAATCAAAGACAGAGGAATGCCAAATACCCTGTATACCATGAGATGGAAGAAGGCAGGTCCAAATTCTTCTTGAAAACGAGCATTCGAAAAACAAATGTTCAACATTTTCTTCGTCATTACAGCAAAGGAGACACTTATTGACATGACTATACCCCCATTCGACAAACTTATCAATGGTGGTGATTCTATCGTGAGCAGCAAGCCATAAAAAGAAACTTATTTTGGTTGGAACCTTATTATTCCAAACTGCCTTATGAGGAAACAAGGGAGAAATAGTACCTGGATGGAGAGCACAATATAATGAACTTATGGAAAAAGAACCCGTGGGAGATAATGTCCATCTTCTGTTGTCTTCAGAATTAGTAAGTATAGGTGGCTCTGGACCAATAAGTTCAATAAGAGATGTAAACTGTTCAGCTTCATCATCATGGAGATTTCTATTGAAATGAAAATTCCAATTAGCAATATTACCAGAAGTAGTGACATGAGATGCGATAGAACCTTTTTTGTTATGACTGAGTTTGAATAACAACGGAAAGAGGGTTCTAAGAGATTGACTACCAACCCATACGTCATACCAAAAAGCAATAGAGGTACCATTTTGAACAACTAATGAGGAGTACTGTGTGACCTTGTCAGCTTCTTTAACAATGGCCTTCCAGTAAGATGAACCATACGGGCCTTTAACCTTGTCTGGTATCCATAGAGAATTCGATGAGCCATGCTTTTCAGAAATTACTGAGTACCAAAGCGAGTCTTTCTCCAAACCAAATCTCCAACTCCATTTGGCAAGCATTGCCATATTAAACTGTGGTAAGCTTTTGACTCCAAGACCTCCTTTTTCCAATGATGTGCAGACAAGTGGCCAATTAACAAGATGTTTCTTCTTTTCCTCCGCATTGTCCCACAAGAAATATCTGATTTTCTTCTCCAGGAGATTAGTGATTGATACAGGAGCCTTAAAGATGCTAAAATAGTACAATGGGAGACTAGTCAACACATTCTTTATAAGAGTAATTTTGCCGCCTTTTGTGAGCTGAGATCTTCCCCATATAACCAAATTATTATCAAATTTTTTCACAACAGGATCCCATAAGGCTTTCGAATTAGATTTTTCTCCCAGTGGTAAACCGAGATATGGAATGGGAAACTCATCAGTTAAACAACCAAGATTTGCTGCCCACGTTTCAAGCATAGGAGTATCTCTGATTCCGACTAATCTAGTTTTTGATTTATTAACCTTGAGACCGGAAACTAATTCAAAACATTTCAAAGCAGTGAACACAAAATGTAACTCATCCCATCCATATTTGAGAAACAAAATAGTGTCGTCAGCATAATGTAAATGCGAAATACTTCTACCACCATTCCGAACTGAAAAACCACTAAGAAAACCATTAAGAGAGAGTTTATCTAAAAATCTGGCAAACCCATCCATAGCAATATTGAAAAGTAAAGGGGAGAGCGGGTCTCCTTGTCGTATTCCCCTCGAACACCCAAAGGAACCAAATGATGAGCCATTTATCAGAATAGAGAAACTAGCAGTGGAATAACAAAACCTGACCCAATGACACCACTTATCTTTGAACCCAATTTTCCTTAAAATATCTTGCAAATCGACCAATTGATCCTATCAAATGCTTTTTCGAGATCAATTTTACAAATAATTCCAGGCGTTTTATCTTTGATCTTTGAATCAACTAATTCATTGGCAATTAAAATGCTATCATGAATTTGTCTTCCCTCAACATAAGCAAACTGGGTTTCTGAAATGATCTTAGGAATCAAAATGCGAAGTCTAGTTGCAAGAACTTTGGAGATGATTTTGTAAATACTATTAAGTAGACTTATGGGCCTAAGATCAAGCACACTTTCCACATGGTTCTTCTTTGGCACTAAAGAAATAAATGTGGCATTATGCAAGGGATTGATTTTACCTTCGGTGTTGAACTCAGCTATGGTATTCATAACATCATCTTTAAGGAAAGACCAGCACTTCTTAAAGAAGATAATTGGATATCCATCAGGTCCGGGGGATTTAACAGCTTCAAGCTCGTTAATAGCATCGATAACTTCCTCTTCGGAGATATCTCTCTCAACCGCAATGGACTCTTCTTCAGAAATACAACCAAATTCAAGGTCTTCGATAGGTGGTCTGCTTACCAATTCTTCTTTAAAAAGATGTTGAAAATGGTTAATGATGTTATTCTTGATTTTGGTTCTGTCATCAATTAAGACTCCATCAACCATCAGAAGCTTGATTCTGTTTAATCTTCTTATATGCGACGCAAAACTATGGAAAAAAGAAGTATTTTTGTCTCCTTCCTTCAACCATTGCACTCGAGAACTTTGTCTTATGGATCTTTCCATCATGATACAAACTTGCTCATATTCTGTTTTTGCTTTGAGTCTTGCAGACCTTTGAGCAACACTATCTCTATGCCTTTCTTCATGTCTATCCACGGCATCGATTTCAAGAAGAAGATGTTGCTTTTTTAGATTGAGATTTCCCAATTCTTCTCTATTCCATTTTCTCAAAATTTTCTTTAGTGCTTCCAATTTAAACCAAAGAGTGGAGCTAGGAGTACCTGAAAATGAGAGACTATTCCACCATTCTTTCACCTTATCAAGAAATCCAGGTACTAGAAACCACATTGCTTCGAATCTAAAGGGATGAGGTCCCCAAGAGGCATCAACGGTGTCAAGTAATAAAGGCAAATGATCAGAAATAGGTCTTGATATAGCAGTTTGAACAATCATGGGAAACTTTTGTTCAAAATCCGACGTAACCAAGAACCTATCAAGTCTACATAGGATGGGATTTTCGGCACCGTTGGTCCATGTAAATCTTGCACCTTTGAGCGGCAGATCAATCAATTCATGATAAATGATAAACTCATTGAAATCAAGCATACCTTTTGTATTTCTTTTTCAAAAATTTTTCTCTTCAAAATTCCTGACAATGTTAAAATCACCACCTAAAACCCATGGCATCATAGCCCACATACCTCTAACAGCTGACAATTCCTCCCACAAATAATCCCTAACATTGTAGTGATTTGGCCCGTAGACATTTGTGAGGCAACAAGAAAACCCATCATGCTTGAAAAATCCTTCCACAAACAGAGAATAAATACCTTCAAAAGCCGAGACCACCTAAAATACATCCAAATCCCATAGCAGCAACATACCACCAGAACGGCCAACTGAATTCTGAGCCACCCACCCAAAATTGTTAGAACCACAAATTTGAAGAATATCTTTTTTAGAGCAACTTTCCAACATTGTTTCCTGCAGAAAAATAATGGAAGCTTTAGAAGATTTTATGAAATTTTTAACCACCACTCTACGAGCCTGTAACGTAAACCCCTCACATTCCGTGGAGATGAATTTGACACTCATTGATAACTTCTTCTACCCTTTCCCTTCTCGATCCAGCACCATAATTAAGAACATCTTCATCTATGGAAATACCCAACCTCTTACACTCTCGAATTAATTTCTTGGGTATTACAGTCATGTGGAGTTTATAAAACCAGGAGGGCTTACTACTTCATCTTCATTTAGCAAAAACTCCTGAGGCGGATTACTGACTGATTCTTCATCATCAATATCAGGTGAAAAGTGAATAGGAGTTAAATAAGATTTAGAATTGGTGTAGGAACATGAATCAGAATTAAGGATTAAAGATGAATTATTAGGTTCCCATTCTTCATCTTCAAAACTTACAACATCTTCATTTTCAAAAAGAGAATTAAGAATCGTGAGATCATCCATTGGTGGATATTTGATTCTGGGTTCTCTGTCAATAATCTTCGTAGAGAAAACAAAATCTTCGGTGGGATTAGATTTACTGTGAAATTTATTGCTTCCTTGTAACAAAACTTTACTGATTGGACCATCCTTGACCAAAGAAATTTCAATTATATGCTTGGAATATCCCAAATTGAAATTGAAATTGATACCAGATTGTAACCCAATGTTGAAGACCCTATCAATTTCAGGTGATAGCCACAAAAAAGTCACCTGAGCGCGGGGAGAAGAGGGATTACAGAAGGGGGAGAAAAGAGAGGAGGGGGAAATCGAAGTTGGGGGAAAAGAAACGGGTGCAGGACCAAGAATAGATGGAATAGAAGGGGGAGATGAAGGTGGAGGTGGGTTACACTTGGAAGGGAGAAACAATGATGAGAGAAAGTGATTGGGGATAAAAATGGATGTAGGATTGAAGGGTGAAGAGGATGCAAAACGAAAAGAAGCGGATGCAGGCGAAGAGATAGAAAGGAAATCACCATCTGTGATGGATAATTTAAAAGCAGGCCTTGGAGATGGGCTTTTAGGACAAGAGGGGACAGTTGGAAAAATAGAAGTTGGACTTGGAGTAGCAAAAGAAGATGGACTGGGTGATTTGGGCCCAAATGTTTTTTTCCAGATTTGTTTAGGAGGGATATGAGACGAACGGTAGGTTTTTGAATTTGATTTTGAAGCACGAGATGATGAGGCGTGCGAAGAAGATGCTGATAAAGAGGCATTGGAGCGAGTTGTTGAGGAGTGAGAAGCAGGAGCTACGGATAAAGAGGCATCGGAAATAGAAAAAGAGTAAGCTGGACCTCTTTTTTGCCGTTTCTTGCTAGTACCAAAAGAGACAAATTTATTACACCTGCGCCTTTTTCCAATTCTACATTGACTGCTATCCAAAGAACTTTCCGACATATTTTCCGGTGGAGCTATAGAGATCTTCGGCATGAGAGGACTTGAAGATTCAGAGAAGTAACTGATATTAACAGAAACCCCAAAAATCCCGAATTGGGTATGCAATTCTATGAATCTAGGAATAGCATTGATTCCCAGTACATTTCGAATTTTCATCCTTATGCTGGACATATCACTTAGATCAAGTGTATGTTTGTCAATAACTAGAAGCTCTCCACAACATTTAGCTAGGGAGTGAAATATGTCTAATGACCAATACTGGAATGGAACTCCCGAAAAATGAACTTGGAAATCTTTATTTGTAAAAGTCTTCTGCATCCTAAGAAAATCTTGTTTCCATGCAAAGACGTTGATAGTGAGGTCGTTAAGCTTAAGATGGAAATTCCAATCATCACTTTGAAAATCAATAGACGCAGGTAATCGGATAATGGCTTGTTTTCTATTTATCGGCATGAGATAAAACTGTTCTTTGTAGCTTGAAGTGGTTGCGATGGCCTCACCAATGACTTCCCAAGAAGAAACCGATTCGGAAACGACAATGGAATATTCCCAAAAACCAAGTGTATTGTTTGGATTTGCATGTTGCACTTCAATGATAACTTTGTGGTTTCTTTTTTGATTTTGAGTAAACCATTGGAGCATATTGATCACAGGGAATGGAGATATGTAGTCATATGAGCTTTTTTTCTTTTCTCGGGACTTGATATCCATCAGTTTTGGGCTTTAGTAGATTGTGGTTGGGTGCTCTTTTTCGGTAGGGGTTAGGGTTCTTAGACTGGGGAATGCTTTTGCAACATCAGACCATTTCTTGGACAAGTTAATGGGATTGG
>JAJJWX010003338.1:0-17956 GCA_023529315.1 Papaver bracteatum
CTCTGTGGTTGAAGGCTTATTTTCTAAAGACCTGTACCAACGATTTAGTTGAAATAAATATCATCCAACTACAACGAAGAGACTCAAGTCTTAGTTGGCACAAATTTTCAATAACAACTGACTATCGTTGGTAGATACATAAAGCAATTGTCGCTGAAGCATTTAACCCACAAAAATATTGGCTGCTGGAGACATAACATTGTTGGTAGAGATGGCCATTATATAATTTTGTCGGTTGATCAGTATTTAACCTTCGATATTTAGTTGCTTCGTATGTTTGTTGTTTGTGGGCGAAGAATTTTATCCGCTAAATGTTCAGATGGTTAAGAGTTTTATCCACTCAATAGTAGTTGGTTAATGGGTTTACCCATCAGATATGAAGTTGCTTAACAGTTGGTTAAGGGATTTGGACATTGAAAAATCAGCTGCTCAAGGATTTCAGCCGCATAACAGTTAGTCAGTGAAGTTATGTAGGCACCTAATGTATAGTGGGTGAAGATATGTTGCCATCAAATGTTTACAAATTAAGTTGCTCGAGCATTTCGTCATACCAGCAGCATGCTGCTTGAGGTGTTGGTAAAGTCCATATAATAGGATAATTCAGTAATAAAAAAAATTTAGAAAATTTTCTTTTAATCATTATTTTCAATCATTCAATTACTACAATTACAACATATAAGAAAAATAATAAATTACAAAGTTATTAAGTTTTACACAAAAAAATATTGAGCAAGTTAACCTTGCACTCGCACTTGCACCTGCACCTTGTGGATATTTTGGATAGACTTTCCTCAGATTTACCACTTTTTGCAATGTAGAGTTGCATTAATACGTGTTTCTTGAACCACACTGATCGGTTCCACTCACCCCTGCTACTACAGATCAAGTGAAATCATTTTATGCCATATAGCACACTTTTAATACAAGAGGATCTACCAGGTTTTAGTGAAAAGGGACTAAATATGAGGAAACTATAAGAAAAAGAGGATGCTACATGTTCAATAAAATAAGAGGTCAAAAATGGTCTACAACAAAGTTGAGCAAATAATTTCCAATCAAACTCATTTATGAAACTTTTAACATATTCATGCTAACTGCAAACACCAATGCTAAGCCAACTTATTGAAGGAAAGTAATTTAATAGATCCAGACAATAACAAAATTACCTAGTTCCTCAACCTCCCATCAGCTCGACCAACACCAGGGTAGTACTTGTTCAGCCGCTTCTTGTGTTTTAGCACGAAACTTTTTCTTGAGATTTCCGAACTCATCAATATAACTCCCCATTATCCTAAAATTGGCACGGGTTAAATTATAGGTCCAGAATAAAATCAAAAACCTCATCATTACAAACACTAATATCTTACTTGTTCGGCTTCCCTTCGCCGGCGCCTAGTTTCTTCAATCTCTTCTTCTTCATGTTCTTTGTAACCCCCAACTCGTCCTCCTCTGAAGCAATAACAATAATCGTTCTGAATAATATAATAGTATACTCCACAAAAATTATGAAGGAACACAGCAAATTATTAAACATGGAAATGGTTATGCATTTCTGATATTGCTACTATTCTTGGTATATCAGCGTACACCTGGCTCAGCTGAAGCAAACATCAGATAGAGAGATGATCGATTATGAAAAAAGTAAACAAGCTTCTCCTTTCAGTGGAGATTATTCTAAAGAAGTGCCTAGCTATTAACACATGACAATACTCATCAACTCAAAAGCAGTGAAAAAAACACATTCGCTTAGAAACTTAAAAATATTAATGCTGGGAATTTAAAGAGAGATTGCAACAGAAGGCTGATGCACCGAAGAAAACATCAAAAATAATTGAATTATAAATACAAAATGAAGTTGAGTTACTATCCCAAGATTGATGTATGCCTATTAAATATGTAAATCCAACAATTAATATAAATTGATCGACGTCTAGAAGCAACACTTTCATTATTTCCAAGTAATCACTTTAAGATGGTAGAACTGATCAATGGAGGTGCAAATGAGCTTTCGAAGAAATTTAAGGGCAGTGCAAATATATACAGAAAAAATTCTTAGTACAGATTGCAACCTCTGAGGCACCAAAAGGAAAATTTCCAGACTAGAAGTGCAAAATTAACAATTTAAATTTCACTACTCAAGCATCCTCCATAGTACAGAAAGTGTATGAACAATGTGTATTAAGAATCTATAACAACTTCAGTTGAAAAGGAAAAAGAAGCAAATGTATAAACTTACAAAATAACTACCTCAATTAACTTATTCCTCATTTCTAAGCGGCGCCTTTGCCATGTTGGGAAGAAAAACCTTATGTCGTGATTGGTGATGGAATTATACTTCTAACTCTACTTTACTTACATTTAACTCTACTTTAATTGCGATGTTTCACATCACCCCTAGGCATATCTTTTACTAATTGTTTATTAGATAAGCGTGAGAATGGCTCGGGTGTTTTTGTCAATTCTTACGATACTCAATTAAGAATTGACTTTCTGATAAATGAAGAGAAAATATGAAAAACAGTTGAAGTTTTCCGGTTACTATCAGTCGAGAGCTAGACAAAAGGTAATTTAACATCGAACCTGTAAAACAAATCTCTTTTTCAACAATTTAATTGATCTCACAATTATATACAAAACTCAAAAACAAGATAAGATGTTTGATTGATAGTTCCTTACATTGCACAAGCCCAATAAATTGGTCCAAAAAGACTTGCTGGAGCACCAGCAGGCCGCCCTCGACCTCCTGAATAGCACCACGACCCCTTCTTCTGTAGTAGGCCTTCTATGCAGCCTCTACATTGAAAAAAGCGCAAGAAATCAAAACAGAAGTTACTTATATGAGATGACTAATGCATTAATAATCAAGGCCATTGAAAATGTCACATAAAGTCATAAACCACACCGCAAGCCGACTATGATTCCTACATAAAACTAGTTTATCTATTGAACAATTATCAATAAAAATGATCCATTCTTATGATAATAAATAAATAAATAAATATAATTTTTTCATTGACCGGTGAAATTTTTGATGCTCTTCACATCCGGTCGTTTCTCGAGATCAACATAGAGCGAGATGAACATACTATTTTTCTTGGGAATGTTCATGCATCATCGTCAAGGACTCAAGCGGTCAAGCCTGATGCGTGATTTCTATGCACATTTTCTCGCACAACATTCAGTGCACTATAGAGTATTTTCGATTCGGTGTCTCTGTGGTACGTCGATAAAGTCATTGGGTTAGGAATCTTTCCAAAATGAGAATTGAACCAAAATTCCACCTTGAATCTCTTACCTGAGTTGTATTTGCTTCTTTTTCTTTCCGTTCATACTTTTGTGTTGAAAATGAATGATGGATACTTTGGATTGCTTTCGGGAATACTTTTCTCAATGAAATTCCTCCACTAACTATATGGAACAATCTAGAAACAAAAGAGTCAATTCACTGGAATTTTTGAGGATATCTCAACTTCTCAAGGTTGAAAAGCCAAAATTTAAAAAATTCAATCTGAAGTTTTTGAGGATATCTCAACTTCTCAAGGTTACAAAGCCAAAATTAAAAAAAAAAATCAATGTCACTTCCGACTATCAAAGAGGAAAGGTCGTGTCAAGGGATTGATAGAATCCCAAATTCTCAACCTTAATATAAAATTGGGTAGGACTTCTCTACTTTTGAAATGGGTTCCAGACTTGGCATCATCCACAATATTTGAATCCCCAAATTTAAACAGATAAAATGAAAACCATGAAATTATTTACATGTTAAATCCCTAAAATATTTAACATTAGAATCAACCCATAGGCCCTATTATCAAAACTAGATGAAAAGGAAACCCTGAAATTGAAAAGAGAAAAAGGTTTCTTTAGAGATCAAATTGAAAAAAAACACCAAAACTTAAAAATCAAATACACCCTAAAACTTGAAATCAAATACAACCTAAATTAACAAGAACAGATCTGACTAGACAAAAGAGATTGAAAGAAAAACACAAACCTAATGATTTTATCAGGGTCATACGGATCCAACTAGGGATGCGTCTGCTTAGTCTCATATATTTACCGAGCCAAATCTCCACATAAAACCACCCAATTTAATTCCTTGCTCTTCTCTCAGCCAATTTCTCAAAAACTAGGTGTCCACTTGACTTGAACCAGCAGCCATGTAGGATAATTAACAACATTCATAGCAGCCAGAGGTATTTAGCGGAAGCTAGATGCTACTATTAGAAAAGATGGGTTTCAAATCTAATTTTGGAGTAGCAAGAGTTACAGATCTGAGATGGGTATTGAGATTATTAGATTTTTGAAGTTTTCAGTAGAGCTGAAAAGGTTTTTAGATGATAAATAATTGGGGTTTTGTTGATTAGGTGAGTGAAAGAACTTAGGGGTTGGTGTTGATGGTGATGGACAAAGTGATGGAGATGAAATTGCAGCAATTAGAGATGTAGAGATTGATGAAAGGGTTTTCTTTTTAATAAGATTCGAGAAAAACTGATGGCTGCTAGTTTTAGCAAAAGCGAGAGGGATGAAGGAAAACTGGCGAAGGGAGCGGCGGACGGAGAAATGAAATTAGGTTTTCGCAAACAAAGTTGCATGTGTGGTAGAAAGTGAAGTGGATAAGGATAAGGATAGCTAGTCATACGGATGAGGATGAGGGATCATCCTTAAAAAAAAAAAAACAACGTGGATTACTAAAAACTTTGGACGGTGAAGATTTTGTCTGAGATTCTCATACGGATTGACAAAGTGTGTGCTTTTTTTGTGCTAAAATGAATTCATTCGTTCGATTTATTTATCAACCTTCAATGCAAAAAAAACTTCAAAGAATATTATATAAATTGAAATAATCATGGATGTTGTTATCAACCATCGACTATAAATAAATTCGAATATATATACAAGAAAGAATTAGAAAAATGAGAAATGTATTCGATGATTGTCTCTGACATTCGACTAGAAAAAGTTTTGAAGTCTAATGATGGTATATTTCGGGTTCCAGCGGAGATCCGACTTAGGGTAAGAGTTCATTAAGGATAACACGACAAAAATATGTAAGTACAATGTATCGATGAAAATTCTGACTAAAACGAAGAAGTCATTCAGGATAAATTGACGAGAATACATATATTTAGGGTTCGAATACATAGATTTAGGGTTCATATATGATGATTCTATCTTAGTGGAAGAGCTCATTAATCAGAATGAATCAGAGAAATGAGAAATCGAATCGATAATTTATGATGAATCCTAAAATGCACTTGAAGTAAAATATGACAACAAGTGGTATGTAAATGCTCAAACATACTTCATAAGATCGATTCAATTCTAAAATTAGATTAATTTGTCTTGAAATCATCCGTTGAAAATCTCCGAGTAGTTTTTTAATGCCATGTATAAGAATCGCCAAGACATACCATTATGCAATAGATACAAACCCCCGATCCAAAATATAATGCATTACTATGGAAAACCATCAAACCATGCATATAGTCGGAGTAGGCTCCTACTACTGATTGATCAGCTGTCTAGTTGCAGTGACTAGAGGTTTTTGACTTCTAGTAAACTTTACAATTGCCAAGTCGTAAAAACTAAAGCCATATAATAACGCCATGGATTTTAAAATTGAAATAATTGTCAACCAATGGATGGTACTGGTATCTAAATCTATTGGCTCGAAGTATTCAACCTCTAAAGAAATCTTCAGTGCCTAAAACTAGTGGTTGAATGCTGATAGCAACGTTAACAATCTTCTGGTTGGTACATGTGTTTAGCAAGATAAACTTTTGGTGGCTAAGACTAGTGACCACAAGTGTATAGCTTCTGGTGTAAATTTTGGTTGGCGAGACATGGTTGTTAAAAGATAATAGTTTCACATACTCATTCTTGAGTTGTTGAAGCATTGTCGCCAAAGGATTATACCCACTGTTGTTGCTAAAAACAGGTGGGTAGAATTTTCTAGCCACCGTGGTTATTTTGAGTTACCAAAAATAGTTAGTAATGTATTTTTCCAACTACAGTTGGTAAGAAAATAGTCGCTAAAGCCAAGTTTTCTTGTAGTGTTAGCATTGGAATTCCCCAAATAACTTTACCCAAACTGATTTCTCAGACATTCAGTGTCAAATATGTAAACAGTGGAATCATACTGCTAACATGTGTAGGTTCAGGTATACCCCATAAACTTCGAAATCATCCCAAGGCAACCACAAATCTACATCTGGTCATAAAGATTTTTACACTGAATATCCACAACAGAATGATTACCCTACATCACCACCTACACATTCATCCCCTGAGAGATCACACCAAGCATTCTACACCTGCTCCTTGAGTTCAACCTCCCCTTCTACTAATAATGTGATGAGTACTCAATGGATCCCTGATTCAGCTGCTTCTGCTCACATGACAAACAATTCAACACTTCTACATGACATTTTCCCTTATACTGGCTCTGAGCATGTCATGGTTGGGAATGGTAAATTTCTAAAGAATACTCATGTTGGTAATTCTACAATCTCTACTCTACATGCTGATTTTGTGTTGAAGAATGTTTTATTAATTCCCTTTATATGCAAAAACCTTATCTGTGTTGCTAAGTTCACTAAGGAGAACAATGTATCACTTGAATTGTTTGACTGGGGCTATAATGTGAAGGATCTCAAGACAAATGAAGTAGTGGTAGAAGGACCAGTTGGTAATAACCTTTATCCCATTCAATTGGCTCATGTGGTTTCATTTACTTCAACACTGGCTGATTCATCACTCTGGCACAAGAGGCTTGGTCATCCATCAAACAAAATACTAAGTAAGTTGCATAACTCTACTGCCGTCAAGATTTCTTCACCTTCCATAGCAACCTTCTGTCATGAATGCCAACTAGGTAAACACCATAGATATCCATTCTCTGTATCTACAAGGGTATCTACTTCCCCTTTACAACTTATCCATTGTGATATATAGGGTCCTGCACCTGTTCAGTCTCTTGATGGGTTTAGATACTATATCTTGTTTATTGATGATTACAGTAGGTATCATTGGATTTACCCTTTGACACATAGAACTGACAGTTTGAAATGTTTTCAACACTTCAAGAGCACAAGTGAAAATCTCTTAAACAGTTCTATTGTGTCTTTTCAATGTGATGGTGCTTTCAAACTCGTGAAAGGTTCTTTCAAAAAATTTCTTAACTCATGTGGAATTACTCTCTGGATATCTTGTCCTCATACACAAGCTCATAATGGTTTTGCTGAGAGAAAGTACAGACACATTATTGAGATGGGAAACACTCTTGCTTTTCAAGCATCTCTACCTAAACATTTCTGGTTTGACTCTTTTTTAGCAGCTACCTTTCTCATCATCAGAACTCCCAGTAAACTTCTTCACTATATTAGTCCCATTCAAGTCCTATTTGACACTATACCTGATTATAGTTTGCTTAAAGTGTTTGGGTGTAGTTGTTACCCTAATTTATCTGACTATAGAGATGACAAGCTCAGTCCTAAATATACTAAATGTGTGTTTCTTGGCTACAGTCCTCTCTACATAGGATACAAGTGTTTTGATCCACTCAATAAAAAGATCTTTGTCTCCAGAAATGTCATTTTTGATGAATCAACATTTCCGTTTGTTGAACAGTCTCAAATGCCTTCCTCTCACTCTGATTTTGAACTTGTAACCTTGAAAATTGGGAACTGTTTTAGCCCTCAAATGGAAAACACATCTCTCCCAGCACCCACTGCTATTCCAACACATTCTGATGCTCCTCCTAATACTACTTCTACAACACACAAACAACTTCCCATCAGAACTATTACTACCAGATCTTATAGAGGGATTTATAAACCAAAACAACTTCCTCCTAATTTTGTTGCACATAGATCTATTGTTATCACTCTACCCATAGCCTTACAATCATTACTTACCTCAGAGTAAGAGCCAAAATCTTATCAAGAAGCTTCCAAACATTCAAAATGGATTCTAGCTATGAGTACTGAGTTTGCAGCATTATTGGAAAATGGCACATGGATCTTGGTGCCATTTGTGGATGGAATGAATGTGTTGGGCAGAGAGTGGGTTTATAAATTTAAATACAACTCTTATGGAAGCATAGAAAGATGCAAAGCTAGGTTGGTTGCACAAGGATACAACCAGCAAGAAGGTGTTGATTTCTCAAAGACTTTCAGTCCTATTGTCAAAACTATAACCATCAGGTGTGTGCTAACTATTGCTATTACTAATGGCTGGGACATCAGGCAATTGGATGTCTCTAATTCCTTCCTTCATGGTTTTCTCAAGGAGGAAGTTTATATGGCTCAACCAAAAGGTTTTGTTGATGAACTAAAACCTAATTATGCCCGTCTTTTAAAGAAATCTCTCTACGGTCTCAAACAAGCCCCTAGAGCTTGGTTTGAGAGATTCAGTATTTTTCTTAAAAGTCATGGATTTCATAAGTCAGTCAATGATAACTCTCTATTCACTTATACCTCTGGTCAGCATCAAATGCTTCTTCTATTATATGTGGATGATGTGATACTTACTGGCTCCTCCTCAGCTCTATTGGATTCCTTTGTAGCCGTGCTGAGCAAAGAATTTTCTATGAAGGAATTGGGTCCTCTGCATTATTTTTTGTGCATTGAATGTGTTAGATCTTCTAACTCTATTCTACTTACACATCAGAAATATGCTCTCCAGTTACTACAAAAATATGCTCTCCAGTTCCTTATACAATGGTGACCTTCTTGATGATGCTGGATTCTACAGAAGTCTAGTTGGTGGATTGCAATACCTAACTCTTACAAGACCATACTTGTGCTTCTCAGTTAACAATGTATCACAGTTCATTCATGCACCTACCACCTCTCATCAGCAACTAGTAAAAAGGATTTTAAGGTATGTCAAGGGTAGCATTGGTTCTGGTATTACACTTTCTGCTGGGCCTTTTGACATCTTAACTGCTTACTCGGATTCTGATTGGGCTGGGTTCCCTGACACTCGTAAGTATACTAATGGTTACTCCCTATACTTAGGCAATTCTCTCATTTCTTGGACCTCTAAGAAGTAGCCAACTATTTCTCGCTCTAGTATTGAGGCAGAGTACAAGTCTTTAGCAGTAACCAGTGCTGAGCTTCTTTGGATTTTTTACTTGCTTAAAGAGTTGAACATTACCCTGTCAAGATCTGCCACTCTTTACTGTGATAATATGGGAGCCAACATCCTAGCTACAAATCCAGTGTTCCATGCTCGTACTAAGCACGTGAAGATCGACTATCATTGCATCCGTGACTTAGTTGAAGATGACTTTCTCAAACTTGCCTACGTTCCGTCTCAACATCAGCTTGCAGATGTGTTCACAAAAGCACTTGGGGTTATCCAGTTTCATTCTTGTGTTTGCAAGCTAATGCACTTTGTTGAAGCATTAGATTGAGGGGGAGTGTTAGATAATATAAATGTAAACGCAGTGTTACTTTCCTTTGTTTTAGTTTGTTCTCTAGTGGTTCACTATGTGTTATAAATAGCTGAACCCTAGTCCCTTCCTTGCAACCCTTCACACAACTCTTAATACATCTGTGTTTGGTTCCTACACAACCCATTTCGAATCTTCTTACGACAAGCCCGAAGTACGATATCCTCCTGGTTAACCCTCTTCCGCACTTTACTGTTGGGAAGTTGATGCTCAAGTAAAACACTTTGAATTAGCCTCACACAACTGTTAGGTTCAAACATTGCAAAATGGCTTGGTTGATAGAGGCAACTGGAGTTTCTTGTGATTCACTTCTCTTCAAGGCTATTCTTGGGGACATAAATGTGTAAAACACCCACCAGCAAAAGCAGCAATTGAACCCATGCAGAAACGTTACGCGGCCAATCAACCCTGTCCAAGGTGAAACCAAATTTTTGAATTTTTTTAAATAAAATTGGGATCGAGGAAAATCGGTTTATATTACATTTGCATGATGACCGATTGTTCTTGGAAGCAGCAGATACAAACAGTCATATCTGCCGATTTTTAAGGATACAATCAGTCGATATGATTCTATCAATTAACCGATTGTAAATTTTTGAAAATCATATTCATACCAAAATCGACAGATATTCTTTTCCGTATCCGCCACTTCTGGTTCATGTTCTTCATTCATGAAGATCAACCACAATCGACAGATAAATCACTGAAATTTTCCGACTCTAATTTACTAAACTTATTTTTCTGGATATTTTTAAGATATAATCGGAAGATATGAACCTATCCATAGGCCGATTATAATAATTAGATAAAATGCCGATTATAAATCGACAGATTATGTTTCATCTTCTTAATTCACGAAGAACAACATCTAGGCTGATATATCACTAAATACCTGCTGATTATGGATTAAAAAAAGAACAATTAATTGGGGGATATGGGAATTAATTGGGGGATATGAATTACTTCCCCCAACCCATGGTATGTGTTAAGGGTTATTTTTGGTTATGAAAATACTAAAATACCCTTCCCACAAAATTAAAATCAAAAACTTAAAATCAAAAAACAAAATCATATCCGCCATTTCCATCTCCACTTCTTATTAATCTTATTTAGGGGTAGAGCTTTGAAACCTAAATATTCCCCATTCCCTTTAAAATTCTAAACTCTCCCCACTCTACATCAAATTCTCTTCTCTTCACTTTGGAAAGCGAATTTTTATTTTATTGGAAGTGATGAAGATCATGATGAAAGTGATGATGACCATCTTAGGAATTGATTCTCGAACATCTGGGTATCATGTTAGGCATATGGTCTTCATCAATTCCGACATGGTTTTCATCACTTCCTTTTTTGAAATTTTTCTGGTTTTAATCACTTCACTTCTTAGGCATGGTGAGTTGATATGAAGACCATCGCAGGTATTGATTTCGGCATAGCATGTTGCTTTATTTTCTATCTTGGGAAAACAATCTAGGCATGGTCTTCATATGACTGACCATAGGAAGTGGAGTGACTAAAACCGAAAAATTCAAGCGAAGAAGTGATGAAGACCATGCGGAATTGATGAAGACCATATCTTGTTTATGATCTATCAATTTCTATCAATGCCGGTATTAGTGAAAAAAAAAATGAACATTACGGATACTTTTCATCTGTTCCGGCATAGAAATTTAAGCAAAATACTATGCCGGAACATGATTCTTGCATCTTCGATAATTTCTTGTCAATCTTTAGGTAGTCAAGTGAAGAAAAAAAATCAACATTCTAGGTACTTTTCATCTTGTTGCGGCATAGAAATGTAAGCAAAATACTATGCCGGAACAGGTACCGGCATGCTCGAAAACTAGATTACCATTCCGGTACCTGTTTGCCCCCCCTGGATAGTGGCAAACAATTTTTGAAAATTTCCGACAAATCTGGGCATGGTTTTTGGTTGAATACCATCGCAAACCATAGAGCTTTTAAATTTGCAACAATGGTGAATTCAAAGGAAACAAAATCAAATTTTCAACCTCTTAGACAATTCTCTCATCACAATCATCTTCCATTTTCAAAAAAAAAAATTCCACTTATTTTTTTTCCTCTCTTCACTCCTCACTCACACAAATTAAAATCAAAACACACACTAAACTATCCCCCAAATACTTAAGCATATACTAATTATTATTAACTAGTAAACATGATTAGTGAGGGCTAGATTAGGAATTAAAAAAAAAATTACATAGGGGGTCACCCAGAATTGCTATTGGGACACCGTTTTTGTCATGTAGCTATATCCCCCAATTAATTCTTCTAAAAAAAGTGATAAGAAAATATTTTGACCAGATTACTTTCTAGCTAAATTTGTAATTTGGTCCAATAATAGAGCCTGTCCAGTAGAGAAGCGTTTGAAAATAACATTATTTTGGGACCCTTACTTTTTTCGGGGGACCATGGTGTTTTAAGGCACCCAACCATACAATGTTAAGGGCTGTCCTAAAAATTATGAGATTACAAATTTTCCCTTTACCTAATTGCAATTAACCCTAACCTAATAACCGTAATTAACTTAATCTAATACATAAACGATTTCTAACTGTTTGCACCCAAAAACAAAAGAAAAATTGTTTGTTCTCTCTCCTACTTCTAGTTCTTCTCTTCTTCCCCATTTCAACATCGTTTCATCGATTAATCGTCGATTCATAAAATTTTCATCGTCGATTAATCAATCGATAAGAATGGTGTTGAAAGCAAACCAGCGAGTTGCGGGAAAAGGTCCCTCATTAGGACATCTAGCAAATCGAGAAAAGTTCATTAGAGATTCACAAAGAAGTGGGCAGGAAGGTGAATTGGAGATTGACTAGAAGTGGTCATGGGGAAGATCCGAGGTATTTTTAACCAAACCCATTAGTTTTAATTTGATTTGGTCGTTTAATTGAATATAAATTATCAAAATAGGGTTGAATGTAAATTCTGAGTCTTGAGTTCGGTTAGGAGTTGTAACACAAAAACCTTGGTTTGTTAACCGAACTTAGATCGAGCAGCTTGGTTTGGTTGAATCGGAATTAACACTATGTAACCGAACTTGTAGTTGGTTTGTTTCATATTTTTCGAAAACCATCTCCTACTTAGAACTCTTCCTATTTTACAAAATGAAAATAATTTCCCTTACAATAGGAACTCTCCTAATTTAGTCACTATTTTGAGTTCTCGGCTAATTGAACTTTGTCAAATATTTTTCGGTTAGTTCGCACAATGTTTTTTATTTAGTAGCAGAACTCAAACATTACAAAAAAAAAAAAAAAAAAACAATGTAACCAAGCTGCTCTTATTTTCCCACTATGTTGAATTCTCATTAACGAGAACTCTATGAATTATGTTCGGTTGGTTCGCGATTTTTTTGTTTGCCAACTACTAACCGAACTCGTTGGTAATTGCATACACGTTGAGTTCGGTTGTACGCAGAAAAAAAAACAAGCAGGAACTCTTCACTAATTTCATATAATTTTGAGTTCGGTTGTTTAGCAAAATAGTTGTACCAATAGAACTCTACAATGAGTGCGATTTAGTCAATCATTTTATCGGTGAAGATAATATCTTTTGTTTTCTTGATTAGGGCGAGAAAGAACAAAATCAAACCAACCTTCAACGGAAGAAGCAAGAACTCCCACTCCTCGAGGCTAAAAACACTTAGGTTTCAATAAGCGTGGAACCAAATATGTTAAGCATGGAGGTGGGTCATCACGAGGTGTTGTCATCCAAGATGATGTCAATAGAGATAATGTTGACCATGCAATCCAACAAGTTCATGAAGATATTATGGAAGAGATGGGTGGAGAAGAGGAACCACCCCAAAGAAGGAGGAAATTTAGATGAACAAGGAGATGACAATGATGACGGTGAAGAAGATGGAGATAATGAAGATGATGAATCGGAGGAGGAACCACCCAAAAGAAGGAGGAAATGGAGATGAAAAGGAGATAACAATGATGAGGTGAAGAAGATGGAGATAATGAAGATCTTTGAATTAGAGGAGGAAGAGGATGAAGAGGAAGGCAAACAATTATAAATAGTTAAAAAACCTAGAAAAACCCCTAAAAAAAGCCTTGTGCTAGATATGCCTACATTCTGATGATAATTTGTGTTTGCTTGAAAGAACCCAACTTATGGTACTCAAGAGATGGAGGAGGTATTGATTGCTACAAAACTCATGGGCTGCAAGATTTATGTTACAAAGGTATTGAATCTTATACATGAATATTTCTTTGTCATTTTATATTTTGACATATATTTTTCGGTATATATATTAGTATATAAGATATGATATTGTATTTGAAGGATCATAATAATCTTGTTCGTATTTTGAAAGCGTCAAAAGAACAAGAAATAGAATATAGGGAATGAGTGTGATGAGGTTAGGTTGGCGGTATTTGATTGTGTGCTATGGAACACGATAGAATTATGCACACAATTTTTGAAATCTTGTCCTTTGTTTTGACATTTGAGAGGTTTATCAGAGACGAATACCTTCGTCTGGATTTGGCGATATGGAAATAACTCTTGATGATTGCAAGAGAATTACATGCCTACCAATTTCGGAACAAGTGTTCGAGATGGGTACAATCTCCATGAGTTATGAACTTCTACAAGAATTGGTGGAAATGTGTCTAGGATGGAGCGGTGACAAGGCACAATGTGAGTTTAGACAATTTGCAAAAGAGCCTTATGAAGGTGATGAGTATAATGAGTTCAACCAAGGCCAGGTCTTACAGAAGAGAATTTGAAAAAGATCAAGTTGAAAGTCTTGTTTGATGAGTTTGAAGGAACGAAGATTTGGTTGCTCGAGGAAAGTTGGTCATGATAGAGGAGAAGATTAAACACCATGTATTTGCTTATTTTTTATATCAACTAGGAATCATTTTCTTCCACGACACTTTATGTCACATAGTAAATTCCCATTACCTCCCTGACTATTGGACCCCCTTCATAGGGGTTAACAACTATTTGTTGGGGTGCGGTTCTATACGTTCGTCAAGCGGAGCTCGAGAAAAGCCGAAGCTTAAGAGTTTATATTTTGGAGGCTTATACACCTTGTTCGGAATTTTTGGTTAAATTAAGGAGGTAGATCTTCCGGGGAACCTTTTCTCAACGGGAGGGCAGTCGTATCAATTGGACCTAGGTTGAGAGTGTAACATCGGTCATTTTTTCTTCATATCCCGTTCACTTGTCTCGCCTATTTCAACAATATTACTAGCCCCTTTCTTACAATCTTCTTGGTACTTAGACGCGGTATGCTCATGCTGCGAAGGATCTCTAGTAAAAGGGGCCTGCTCATTTCACTTTTCCTCTTACCCAAAACCTTTGCATATTCTCTGACTTGTTTTTTTGTTTCTTTGGTTGCTGTCCTACCTTTGGCCTTTCCTTTATTCGGTTCTTGCACATTTTCCGAAGTGTGCGGATAAACGATTGACCGCATGTCATCCCAAAAGATTTTCCTTTCGAGTTTGTTCATGTTCTGGTACCTCTCGATAACGACTCTTCTCATTTCATTGTCACCAAACTCTTCTCTACATCGCCCTTGGGAGGAGGAACAAAAATTAAGTGTTGCCAATGTGGATCTATATCGCTTAAAGGAATTATGCCATGTTCATACTTAGGCCCATCATGTGGAGACAAAGGGAGCCTCATAGGCTTCATCATGTTGCAAAAAACACCTTGTCAGGCATGGTTCCCCATATGCGGATCAAATTCACCTCAACCAATAACCTCTTAATGCAAGCATGCGAAGCATTATAGTGAGTCCCCTTGAAAAACCGAAGGTCCTCCATTTCGGGATGTTACCACCTTTGTCTACAATCTTTTTGTACTTCATGATGCGGCTTTTTTGAAACTTCTCTTTAATTCTATCAATATCATTGGTTGAAGTAAACCTCTATAGCGTTAAACACAACCACAAAAATTATCAACACATCCAAAGAGATTTTTCTTCTTAGGTGGTGAGCGATTCTACCAAACTTGTCGCTTGATTCCCAAAGTGTTTATGGTGGTTGGTAAAAGCATAAATAGCGCTCTTTGTGTGGTTCCAACCATTGCTTTCGACCCATACGTTACAATATCATCCGGGATATTTGGGGCTAGAACCAATGCTCAATAAATTCGGCAAGATTTAGATTATACTCGTCTTCGGTGAGATACAAGTCAAAGCCTCCCATTCTCGGAGAAAGCAACCCATTTAGCATGATTTATGGTGTATTGTTCATCGAATTCCTCTTTTGCATCATCTTGTTCATCTTGGTGGCTTACTAATCTCTTCGAATGCTTTCCTCTTAGGTGGACAAATTTGCAGGCTTGCACCTATTCATCACATTGCACCATATGAAATGTACAAAGCATATTATGTGCCAATGGGAAGACTCTCTCTGTGCATTCATCAATGCTACTTAATTTGTCAAAGTCAATATAACTACGGGATATCATCATCTCGGTAGATCGCCTTCAATTGTTGTAGCGCCCACCTATAACTTGGTTCTTGCTCGTCCTTTAGAAAACAAAAAGCAATGGTAAAAGGTGACTTCGTCGATGTACGACCAATAATGGAATCTCGTATTTGTTTGTCATGTAAGTGCAATCCATTATAAGAACTTCATGGAAGCATTGAGCCGGTTGAACACTCTTGGATGAGCAATGAGATGAGATGGAGTTATTTCTTCACTGGACCTACCTTCTTTTGAGACGCGTAGCCTTTCTCTTGAGCCAACAAAAACAATTGTTGCATGGATTTTCTATCCTTCCATTCATTCCTTTTAATTGTCTCAATTGCATTGTAAATGGTGGACCGAAAGATGATACGTTATCCTTGTTATCATCCTTTAATAAGCGAAGCATACCAAGTGGTGAAATACGCGGTCTCCTATATTTAGCTATTTTCTCTATTTCTTGAGGAGGCCTTGCGACGTTGCATGTCCTTCAAGATTCTCATGGGAGGAGGGTAGTTGTGATGACCTACCACCTTATCCATCGATAAAACCCATCCTTTCCTTTGTTTTGAGTAACTAAAAACTAGCTTGAATGGACATTTAATTTTCTTTGAGCATATTGTGTTCTTCCTCGTCGTCTTTCCTTTATACTCAGCTTACCCTTCCTCTTGTGGCTAGCATCCAGATCTCCACTTCTCTCGCAAACCATTTCAAGACGAGTTTTGATTTCTTTTCCATTCAAAACTAATGTCCTTTTAGCTCTCTTGGCATGCTCTCTAGCCCAATTCTTCACGTCATTAGGTTGATCAAATACCAAATCATTGACATAGTGATGGGGAGGTATCTTCGTACACCATACCAAGCTGGAGAAGGTTGATCATCCATTGGTATAGGTTGGAATTCAATCTACAAGAAATGGAACAAAATCAATTGCAATCACAAGCTTGAGTTCGGTAAAAAAATAATTTTTATCACGTGGCAAGAACTCAGGGTTGATGAAGAAAGCAAGATGACATTGCTTAGGAACATATAAAGTATATCCAAGTTCGGTTATAATTTATTTTACCTAGGTCTACCGAATATAACTGGAACTATTCATTTTTTTTTGTTTGATAAGTTCGGTTAGTTATGCTCTTGGGATCAAGTTTGAAATGGCAAGACTTTATTAAACTTAGTATACTCTTATATTTTATGCAGTTCGGTTAGATAGTGGCTTTACTTGAAGTGTGCGAAAAAAAACCGAACTTTTGTAATGCTAAGTTAAATCTTAGTTTTACGTCAAGTTCGGTTGGTTAATAAGTTGCGAACATCCCAGAGACTTTGTACATTAAGTTAAATCTTAAATTTACGTTAAGTTCGGTTTATTCTGATGTGCGAACCAATAGAACGTTTTGCACAAAATAAAATCTTATTTTACCTAAAGTTCGGTTAGTTCATTGGTTTTGCGAAACAATAGGAACATTACTAAGATCCATCAAGCTTCCATTGTCTGAGTTCGATTTGCGTGTTTGGATAAAGTAGCAGAACTACACTTCAGAGATGAGTTCGAGGTGCAGCTTTTCTTCACATTTCATCATAGAACTACTTCAAAAATTAACATTGGTTTGAAAATTTGGAGCAATTCCAGCCAACATTAGCTAAGTTTGGAGCATACCGGATACCCAAATGCTCTTCCTCCGGTTGTGGTTGATAAAATCCATCATTTTCATCTTGAGATTGAGTTTGGGAAGAATACATTCACCATCTAACAAATAACTCATATCCGGATCATTGTGAACATTAACAAATACTCTAGGAGATGATGGAGATGAAGAATCTGATGAGCTTTCATCACTTGAATTACCTAAGTTAGTGAATTGGATTTTTTTTTTATTTTCCATGGTTTTCTCCTTCTTCTTCTCTAACTTTACTCTCTACAAAATTCAATTTCTTTTTTAATAACTCATCTTTTAATTTAATCTCACTAATCAATTTTTTCTTAATCATTTCAATAATAATTTCACTAATCAAAACCAAAAAATAATTAAAAGGGTAGTTTAGG
>JAJJWX010003339.1:0-24604 GCA_023529315.1 Papaver bracteatum
CACGACTAATGGGGATATTCAAAGCTGAATCCGCTGCTGAAGAGATTCGTGTGGATAGAGATTCTTGGATGGACCAATATAACCGATTAGATAATCTTCACACATATTCCCTTGATCAAATAGAAAATCTTACCAAAGAGAACACACAGTTAGCACAAGAACAAGATCTATTAAGTAACGAAATATCTCGCATCTCTTATTTGTTAACCAAGGCTAACTTAGCGATAGAAACTTTACCAGATGAAAACAAGATTTTATCTCAAGAGAGGCGGGATCTTTCAAATAAGGTAGCGATCTCCTCGCAGTAATTAAATACTCTTCAAAGAATGTATGATAACCAAGAACGATCCCTTCATTCGCTAAAAGATGAACTTAAATAAGTAACTGAATCATCTATCACTGAGAAAAATACAATTATCCAAGGTAGAATAACTTTAAGTATAAAGGTAAGCTAACTCAAAGAAGAGTACTCCAAATTAGAAGAATTCAACTCTGCTCTTGCGAAGGAAAATGCTTTTCTCCTCTCCAAAGAAAAGAATTTAAAATCTCACCTATAAGGTTTAGTGGGAGATAAATTTGATGATGCTATGAGTCATTGGGAAAATACTTGTTTGGCACTAATTCAAAACCTAATTTCTCAAAAAGAAGGTAGTCTTTTTGACTGCCTTAATGATTTTTCTTTTGTTGACCTTCTTGCGAAATTCTTAACAGAATAATCTTTATTTTTATTGTTGTTGTTCGCAGCATCTGAGAAAAAGCTTCATTCTACCATCTCTGATTTGAGTGCTGATCTGGCTAAGATTCGTAAAGAAAATGGTTCCCTTACTGCTCATCTTGATTACTCTCGCGATCTGGCATAAAGGAAATATGACTACCTTGAATATTTTAAAAATATGGAGATTAGAAACCGTGATAGAGTTAATCTTCGTCCAGTTTATCTTGCTGCACAAGTTCTAGTAAATGATATCTTGCTGTCGCACTCTCTTCCTCCTGTGTCAATCAAACATATGGAAGTAGGTGATGATGAAGTTCCCCGTGCTGGTGAAAGTGATTTTGATTGTGAAAGCGGCGAAGAAAACCATTCTCAAGAATACCGGGTGGACAATGAAGAAATCCCTCTAGAAATAGCTGCTACTGATGAAAGAACAACTGCTGGTGATGAGTCTGGCGAAGATGAAGCTAGAATTAATCAGAATGAGGATAATTTTGGCAAAGATAATGTAGCTGGCAAAGATGAAAACTCTGGTAAAGACAATGGAGCTGGAGAAGTTAACACTGAATGATCTTCCTCTTTATTTTCTTGAGTTATCTCTTCCTTTTCTTGCGAGTGATGTACTTTTATACTATTTTTTGAATTCAGTTGTCCTTGCGAGAAAGATAATAATGTTCTTGCGAGAAAGATAATGATGTTCTTGCGAGAAAAATAATGATGTGCTGTTTATCAATTCCCATACTTGCCTCTCAGTATCTTTCTTGCATTTGAACAAAATAGTTAATGTTTATGATTATTCTGTTGGTCTTAGTTTGTCTTCCTAGTTAAAGGACTTATTTTGCCAATTTTTGTTTTTGCGGAAAAATCGCAGGACATTCTTACACTTGCATGTAAAAACCCATTGATCTTGCCTTATCCGTGCTTTGTCAATTTCTCTGCGACAATATGATAGGTCTAAGTTTTATTGCGAAAACAGAGCCCCATGACTTTGCCGTCTTGCGATGAAATCGCAGGACGTCGTTACACTTTCATGTAATAACCCATTGATCTCATCTTAACTTTTTTTATGGATTTTTGCATCTGTATAATATTTGTCACACGATAATATGACAGGCCAAAATATTCTTGCGAACGTAAATCCCAATGACATTGCCGTCTTTAGACACTCAGCTCCCTAATGGAGGGTGCCGCCCTTATCTTCCCCTTGGTTTCCCCTTTAAAGAGGCATACATCAGACATACAAGACTAGCTCCTCCCATCTGGTTTTACCAAAAACCAGTTATTTTCGCAGTCTCTTATCCTTTATGCCTATATGGCTTATAGTTATGAGACTGCACCCTAAGTAGGGTTTTCTTCGGGCCGAGTGCATCATAGCCAAGACTTGCCAAGAATGGCCAGGGTAGTTTCGTACGCCCCGGGCACCCTTGGATCAACTGTGTACCTTGGCACCTTGGTCATACTCTACACTCCTTAGGAGAGACCCTCAGTCGTCCAACTAGGGTATAACCTTATATATAGTTGGAAATCCAAGGTACCTCTCCTGGATAGGTATCTCTCATAGAGATGGACCCAACTTTTCCATGACTCAGGTTCCAGCAGTGGTATAACCTTATCCCTGAGCCATGCAATCAGATATCCCCTTATATGACGTACTTTAGGTCTTACATTTGCTTCTTGCGAAATTTTATCCGCGAACTAGGGTGTACGCCATAAAGGTTCGTCCCATTCTTATATATCTCTTGCGAATATCGCCATTACTTATATATTTCTTTTATTCTTGCGAATAACATCGCAGTTCTGATAATAAAAAAAAACTTTATTCATTTCTTCTTTGGTTTATCATAAATTATATCATCATCTAGCTTTTCTCAGAATTTGTCACTGGTAATATCTTTTTAGATGCAGTCTGTTCCATGGTCTACCAAGTCTTTGACCCACATCTCTACCTTCTGGATCCATCAGTTTTTATTCCCCTGTTCCAACTATCTCTTTAATGATATACGGTCCATCCCATTTTCTCGCCAATTTTCCACCATTTTCTCGCTGATAATCTGGTGTTTCTCGCAGCACTAAATCACCCGGTTTAAATTTACGTTTTTTGACACGTTTGTTATAATCACGAGCTAATCTTCGCTGATAATTTTCCATATGTTGTAAAGATTTTTCTCTATTCTCTTCTAATTCATCAAGTTTATTTAGGATCATACCAGTACTAAGATTCTTCTCCCAAGCCTCTCTTTTTGTTGTAGGAATGGCGACCTCTGTTAGTAATACTGCTTCAACACCATATGTTAGGCAAAAAGGGGACATACCAGTTGCTTCTCTTCTAGTTGTGTTGTAAGCCCAGACTGCATTATGGATCTATTCACACCATGCTCTATGGTACCCTTCTAACTTCTTTTTTAATATGTCTGCGATTGTCTTATTGGTTGCCTCAGCCTGTCCATTAGCTTGTGGGTACAAAGGAGTAGATTTTACACATCTTATCTTAAATGCATTGAGCAGCAGTTCTATGTTCTTCCCCTCAAACTACTTCCCATTATCAGACACCAACTGTGTTGGAATTCCAAATCTGCAAATAATATTTTCAAATATGAACGTAAATATGTCTTTGTCGAGGATATATTGTACTGATTTTACTTCTGCATACTTTGTGAAGTAATCTGTTGAGACAATTAAGTATCACTTCTTCCCTGAACCTGTTACAAATGGTCCCACAATATCTAAGACCCATTTTCCAAAAGGCCATACACTTGTTGAAGACGATAATGGTGCCCCTGGTGCATGTATCTTTTTTCCGTGTCTCTGAAAATCTTCGCAACGTCTTGATAGTTGTTTTGCATCTTCATGCATATATGGCCAGTAATAGCCTTGCATTTTTGTTCTGTATGCCAAAGATCTCCCTCCGTTGTGATTACCAACATCCCCACTATGCAATATTTTTAACACTTTTTCTCCTTCTTCCCGTGTCAAGCATCTAAGTTACGGTCCAATGAAAGATTTGCGATATAAAACTCCATCTCTTAATTCATAATTTGTTGCACGGCTTTTTAATTTGTGTGCTTCTAATCTATTTTTTGGTGTTCCTCCTCTCACCAGATATGCATGAAGTTCTGCTCGCCAGTCTGCAATATTGCCTCTTGGTTCTTCTTCGCACTTTCTATTATCATCACGTCTGCTTCATCTTCTTCTTATTTATTGATTGAAGGTGCTATAAGTGTTTGAATTTTTATGCATCTCGCTGCTGGATTTGTCATCATGCTGGATATGAAGGCAAAAGCATCTGCGAGTCTGTTGTCTTTTCTTGATATATGCCTCCATTTAATTTTTGGAATTTTCACCGACAGTTCTTCAATAAGTTTTTTGTATTTCTTCAAGGATGGTTCATTTGTTGTGTACTCTCCTTTTATCTGGCTAATAACCAACTGCGAGTCACTGGTAATTCTAGCATTCTCCAACTTCATTTCTATTGCGAATTTCAGAGCATGTATCACATCTTCATATTATGTCTCGTTATTAGTGGATGTGAATTCCAATCTAAATGAAAAAGCTACTTTTTCTCCTTCTGGCGAGATAAAGACAACTTCAACTCCATTACCTTCCCCATTTGATGATCCATCCACCAATATTTCCCATCTCTTGGGTCTCCATGTTCTTATTCTATATCCATCATCTCTTCCACAGCTTCATCATCTTCTAAAGGAAACTCAACTAATAAATCTGCTATAACTTATGATTTTGGCGAAGATAAAATGTCTTACTTGATATCTAAGTGTCCTACTTGTGCATTCCATCTCTCTACTCTGCCTGATTTTTTCGAATTCTTCATTACTGACTCAATTGGCACCTTTGTTAATAATTTTACATAAATCAATGCTAGAATTAACTTTTCAATCTTTGAATAATTTCTCTCTGCAGAATTAAATGTTTTGCTGATGTAATAAATTGGCTTTTTATCCCTGCATCTACTCGCAGTAACACTGCGCTTAATGCATGTGAAGTTATCGCAAGGTAAATCAATAATTCTTCTCCTGGCTCCGCTTTCTGTAAGATAGATATGTTCATTAAATATTCTTTAATTCCTTGTAAAGCCTTTTAACATTCATCCGTCCACTTGAATTTTGTTCCCTTTTTGAGTATACCGAAGAAATGCTTGCATTTGTCTAACGACCGCGAGATGAATCTTCCTAGCGAAGCTAAGAGACCATTCAACTTCTTCACATCTTTTATTGTTGCTGGCTTTGGCATGTCGCAAATTACTTGTAATTTCTCTGGATCAACTTGTATTCCTTCTTTTGACACAATATATCCTAAAAACAATTCCTGAAGCCACTCCAAAGATGCACTTTTCAGGATTCACCTTGATGTTAAAATGTCACATTTGATCGAAGATATCCTTCAAGTCTAGCACATGGTTTTTAACTTCTTTACTTTTGATCAACATGTCATCTACATACACCTCTAATGTCTTGTGGATTCACCTCGCAAACACCTTCTCCACCATTCTTTGATATGTTGCACCAGTATTTCTAAAGCCAAAGGGAATCTTTGTATAACAATATAACTCTCTTGGAGCAAAGAATGCAGTGTGCTCTTGATCTTCTTCAGCGAGAGGAATCTGATTATACCCTTTATACCCATCTAATGAAGATATTCTCGCATTTCCCGCTGCTGATTCAACCATTTGAGGAATACCTGGTAATGGAAAACTATCTTTAGGACAAGCTTTGTTTAAATCAGTAAAGTCTATGCAAATTCTTATCCCCTTGTTTTTCTTTGGAACCACCACCATATTTGCAATCCATTCCGGGTATTTTGCTTGCCTTATAATTCCTTCATCAAGCATTTTTTATAATTCTTCATTTATTTGAGAATGGTACGTTGTTGCAATTTTCCTTACCTTTTGCTTAAATGGTCTTACATCTTTGTTAATTTCCAATTTATGACACGCTACCGATGGATCTATTCCTAGCATCTCATCCATGCTCCATGCGAAGATGTCTTTATATTCTCGCAAGAGATTTACGGTTCGCTCTTCTTCATCTTAATCCATTTTAGTTCCAATTTTCAGCATCTTAGGTTATTCTTTACTCACAATATTTACTTCCTTTGTTGGTTCTGCTGCGGTGTAGCTGGACTCAGGCTCTCCCATGGGTGTTGGTGTTTTCGTAACTCTCGCAGGTTTATCTCCTTCTTGCGAGATTTTGCTGGGTATTCCTTTTCCTTCTTTTGCTCTTATCATGTAAACTTTAGATTCTTCTTCTTTCTTTGTCTCTTTCGCCATTTTTCTGCGATCTTTTCGTAGCTTTGCACGCCCTTCATAATTCTTCACTTCAATTTTATAACATAGTTTCGCAAGATCAGTATCTCCTATAATTTCTCCAATTCCACTGGGCATAGGAAATTTAATGCATTGATGTAACGTTGATGCTACAGCCTTGATCGCGTGTATCCATGGTCTCCCTAACATCATGTTATATGGTGACTCCATATCCACCAAACATAACGTTACTTATGTTTCAATCTCTCCTAGCGGAATTCGTTCCACTATTTCGCCTTTAGGTTTTGTTAAATATTTTCCAAATCCATGAATATGATATGTTGAACGAGACATCTCTTCATCTTTGTATCCCATTTTCTTAATTGCATGATAAAATATTATTTCCACAGAACTTCCTGCATCCACCAAAGTTCTATTCACAGCCCATTCTTTCGCAAATTTTATTGACTTTTCCTTATTCACTCATATAACGGATACCGTGATTACCAAAAGTGATGTATGATCCAAATTTTCGCTTGATATTTCTGCTGTTGTGAATGTGATTTTCTGCTTTTCCCAATCCTTCAGAGATGATATTTTCTCCACCGTCATAAGTTTCTTTCCTTCAAAGTCTCGTTTATGAATCCTTCCTTTGATATTTTCATGAAATTGGTTGATCATTGTTTTTGTTAACGTATTATCCTTCGTCTTCCTGTAATTCTCCTTAGATTTAACCATTTTCCTTCAACTATTTCACCAACTTATTCGATCATCTTCTTAACTTGAATACTGATCTTTTATCTTGCTTTTCTACAATTTTCAACTTTCATTCCCTGTTTCTAGCGCCATTATGTAGTTGCGGGAATTCCTACACTACACCCCTCACAAGAATTCACAATTATCAACACATATTTGAAGATTAAGAACAACACTTTATTGATTAATTCTCAGAAATGTTACAAGAAATGGAAGAAATCAAGAATACAATTGCTCACAAGAACTTTCTCTCTCCTCAAGACTTTATCCACACTCCAAAATTGATCTCTCCTCCTGAATCAATTGGTTCTCTTTATATAGGGTAAGTACATAGTGGATGACAGCTAAGTTATCCTTTAATTTAGGATCTGACTCGTGATGTTCTCGCAGCAGCTGTAATTCCTATTCTCGCAGATGTTATAATATTCGCAGCATCATCACGCTTTTCTCATGTTTTAGTTATCGTCATCCGCTACGTCATTCTTTCAATCATTATGTGACCTCGCAGTGTGTTGTTGAACAGCTCGCAGAACTTTCGCTGTGAATCTCGCAGGAATATCGTTGTGGTGATATTCTGATCCTACAATGAGTGAGGGAGGGACCGACCACATGGGATGATGTATGAACATGTGGTGCCCAAGTGCTCGAGTGAGTGTGCACCAAAGTCCTTAGTTGACCTGTTGGTGAAAGAATGATCAAATGCTGGTGTTGATCATTTATTAGAATAGTGCTTGTATGAGCATTAGGTGATAAAACATAACTATAGAGAAAGAGGGACCTACCAAGAGGGCATGAGACCATCCCTTGGTGGTTGTGGGACCATCTGTTGGTCATTTGAGCAAATTTCAAGTTAGATGAAAAGAGTTTGGACCCAATATATTGAGCAAATTATGTCAAAAGCATGAAGATATGTGGGATAGGCTCCTTGTGAGCCTTAGGTCCAGCCTTGGTCGGTCAAGGAAGCATGCCCGTGTCACTATAATGTCTGTATCTCAATTTTGAGAGTTTTGGTATTTTCCGATGCACGTTTGAGCAATATTTTGGATTTTCAGAAGAGTTTGATATTTGACTGAAATTCTCGATTTTTGCTCAAATGAGCAAGTAGAACTTTGCTCGTTTGATCAAAATTTTGAGAATATTAAATTAATAATATTTTAATATTTGATGTGAGTAGCCTAGTCGGTCACGTGATCATTTGACTTTTTGCCTTTTTCATGGTTCGAGCAATATTTGAGAAAATATGAAGAAACCATGATTTTTTGCTCAAACGGAGGAGTTTCATGAGATGAGAGAAATAATAACTATGAAAACAAGGGATTGCAAGGTGTGGGACCGGCCACAACTAGGGCATGGCCGGCCGGCTAGGTATCCCGGTCCCACGACAGCTTTCTTATTTTTATTATTTTTCATGAAACCGTGAAAATATGGAGAAACCGTGAGTTTTGCTCAAACAAGGAAAGTTGATCGAATGAAGGAGTCTTCATGAGTTCATGAAAATAAAAAAATAAGAAAAAATAAAGGAAGAGGCGTGGGGGACCGGCCGGTGGGGATTTGTCCTTTTTTGAAGAAAAATAAGAAAAATTGATTGAAAATTTTGATACTTTAGCGAAATTTTAGCTATAAGAACTCATCATATTTTGGTAAAATTTTGTAGTTCACAAAACCAGCGAAAGTTTTATAAAATTTTAATAAACTTCATATTTTTGGAATCTAACAAAAATTAGTTTTGGAAAGGCTCTTTTCTTCAAACTTTTGTTTAAAATCTCCTAGATATTATACATAAAGTAAAAAGAAAAGTGAGAATATGAAAGGGGATTTGTCCTTTTTTGAAGCAATTGTTGACGAAGCCTGTGTAAATTTCACTTTGCTCGACGATTTCCCAATATCCACATCTCTCTTCATGAACTACTAAGATGTGTTTGTTGTTTGAAGATGCAGAAACTCCTGGAACTTCCATTTTTGCCTTCAAAGCTCATAGATCCGGTAGAATTCATCACCAACAGTAACCAATTTTTCTAAACTTTCTTAAACCAACAAGATTTGTCCCTGTTTCTAGCGCCAAAATGTAGTTGCAGGAATTCCCACAACACACCCCTTGTAATATCTTGATAATAATTTCTTGATCTAAACTCATTTGAGAAACAAAATAATTAATTGAAATACTAAAATTGTAAATAGACACACAGATTTTTACATGGTTCGAACAATTTGATCTACATCCATGATTCTTCACTATGGTTGTTAAAATTTACATTTGATTTACATTGATAACCTCCATTAATGGAGTTCTAGATCTAGTTTTGGGGAAGAAGATGATAAAGAAAAATATATTCTCTCTCTAAAAATATCTCTCTGCAAAATATTTTTCTCTCTCTTACTAAAATTATCTTTTTCTTTTTTCTCTCTCTCCTACTCTTCTATATATATATGTGTTTACATAGTGGATGACAGCTCATATACAACTCGTACTTCCCCTATTTTAGGATCCTTTACTACACTTTCGCAAACTCTCTCCATAATCTCGCAGGATCTTTCCCTCTTACTACATTCTTGCGAGCTGCCGCCTTATTCTTGTGAGCAATAATAAAATATTCATATTTTCCTTGTGTTTTATGTTGTCGTTGTTTATTACGTCATTTTTGTAATCAATCTGCGACACTCGCAATATGTCATTTATGAAAAATTCGCAAGTATGTCCTTGTTGCGATATTCTGATCTTACAGTAATATTAGAAACCTTCCATTTAGTGGCCTTTGGCTTAGCCCCTTCCAGCTTTTTTGCCGCGACCTCAAGCTTCTTTTGTTGAGCTAATTCTTTTTTCCCCGCTCCTCTTGATCTTTCATAGCGCTCCACTCTAAAGATTTTGTCTCATCCTCCATTGGATTTGAAGTAGCCATATGATGCAACTCAGCAGACGGTACTTCAGAAAAAATCTCGTCAGCTTCCTCCTCTAAATCATCAGTCCCAGTATCAAACATGTTGGATGTAGCCACAACATCTACAAGCTTGGATGGTGAAGATCTTCTTGTTGTTCTAGTGGCTGGACTAAAACCATCATCTACAATTTGTTCCAAAACAAAATTTGTTGGCAAAGAACCAGTAGCAATTTGCTCAACTCTTCCGTTTTGAGATGCTTCAATTTCATTTTTCTTTCGCCTCTCCAAAGACAATTTTCTCAAATTATCAACCCTTGCCTTAGCAACTTCCTCCTCTATTTTAGCTAATTCAGCAGATTTATCCAAATATGTTGCCATCTTATTTAATTCTTCATACTCCTTTATTGCATCAATTCACTATCTTCCATATCGCTACTTGCATTAGGTGAAGTGGAATGGCCAACAGCCTCAGTTGCAATATCAGTTTGAATTTGCGGCTCAACATACATATTAATTGGAATAGCAAAAGTGGCCAGATTTGGCGCACTGTTAGAACGAGATAATTGCGATCCTTTAGTTTTACTAATCGATAGGCTTTCTAAGTATTTATGTTGGCCAGCAAAAACATCAGTTATCAATGGCGCCCTTGGAGTTTTCTCAGGTGGAATTGGCTTCTTCGCATCATTAACCTGAGAAGCATCGGCTGTTTTGTTTTGGATCTTCTTGAATTTACGCAACTGCCAGAAATTTTTCAGCTCACTAATATCCTCATGAAGCTTCTTCTTAATCACCGGATCTTTCTCAGTCCTTTCTTTGTCTTCCAAATCCTTTTGGTGTTTAATTCTACAGTCTTTTTGTTCATGGCCAATAGACTTAAAATAATCACAAAAGCTTGGTTGATTAATAATTTCATAATCAGCATAAAAACCTTTAGTACCATCTTCACCATCTACCACAATGTTTCCTAAAGGCTGTGAGAAATCAATATCAATCAAAACTGCGGCAAAGTAACCATATTCAAACCTTAGAGTTCTTGGATCAACCATTGTACACGTTTGGGTATGGTTACATAAACCCAAAATCGTCAAGTGCATGTGTGTATGACAAGCTAAGTTTTTGATCTAATGGTTGAGAAATATTAGCTTGAATATAATCATGTTTTCATCGAACGGTGAATATTGAATGCTTTGTTACTAAGCTAACATTGATTGCAAACCCTGATTTGAAAGACTATATAAGGGAGAACTCTAGCAACTGGGAAACCTAATCCCGACATATTCTGTGTGATACTAGTTTGCTAAGCTAGAGTTGATTCTCCTTTGACCTTTGATTTTCTTCTTCTAAAACCAGGTTAACGACTTAAAGACTTCATTGGGATTGTGAAGCCAGACCGATACTACTTTTCTTATAGTTGTGTGATCTGATATTTCTGTTTCAATCGTACGAGTATAATTGTAATATTTGGCTTGAGATTTCTATCTCCGATAGGCAAGATATAAAAGTAGTCACAAACATCTTCGTCTCATCGTTTGTGATTACTCAATAATCTTCTTCGCTGCGTCGATTAAGTTTATTGTGAGGTGATCGATAAAACTGAGCTATTCTTTGGGAATATAAGTCTGGTTTTATTGATTGGTTCTTGTTCACCTTGATTTTTCAAAAGACGGAACAAAACTCATAGGTTTATTCGTGGGAGACGAATTTATCTATCTTGTAGACTTTTGTGTCTGAGACAAATTTGTTTATTAAATTCTTCGACTTTAGGTCGTAGCAACTCTTGGTTGTGGGTGAGATCAGCTAAGGGAATCAAGTGCGCAGTATCCTGCAGGGATCAGAGGAGTAAGAGCATGATTGTACCTTGGATCAATGTGAGATTGATTGGGGTTCAACTACAGTCCAGACCAAAGTTAATTGGTAAAATTTATTAAATGCCCCTATTATAGAGGCCGAACACAAATACCCTTATACAATAATATAAATACCCCTATCATTTAAATACCTTATCCATTAAAATATAGATTACCTTAATACCCTCACTTACAAAAATTATTTTCCATTAAAAAATAGATTTTTCTATTATTTCATTTCACCACCACCAACAGCAACGCCGCCACCACCACTCCGCCGCCGCCATTCCGCCGCCGCCGCCACTCCGCCACCACCACCACCATTGTTGTTGCCGCCGCCACCACTCCGCCACCACCACCACCACCACTGTTGTTGTCGCCGCCGCCACCACCGCCGCCGCCGCCATTAATATTAGGCGTCAACAACTGAAAATATTTGTTGATCCAAAAAATCAAAAGTTCAAAAATATTTGTCAAATTTGGTTGTTGATACCATTTTTCTATTGTTGATACACAAACCTTGGTTGTTGATACCATTATTCTATTGTTGATACACATACCTTGGTTGTTGACTCCCTAAACTAAGGTCGATTTCTATTGTTGATACACAAACATTTGTTGTTGACTCCTAACACTAAGGTCAATTTCTATTTTTGATACACAAATATTGGTTGTTGATTCCATTTTTCTATTGTTGATAGACAAATATTGGTTGTTGATACCATTTTTCTATTGTTAATACAGATACACTGGTTGTTGACTCCCTAAACTAAGGTCAATTTCTATTGTTGATACACAAATATTAAGGAGAAAGTATAGTATTTAACAAACCATAAATATGCTCGTGACATGAAGAAGCTACTAGTACATTACTTTCTACCTGATGTTTGATATCCTCATGATCAAGGTGAATTTTTTATTTAAGTGAAAACAACAGGCAACAAACAAGTATTAATTCGAAAATTTCACAATTAATGCTTCAGACTGGAATGTTCAAGATAACAAAGTAGTATGTGGCAGATAGAACGAGAAAAACGTACACTGAGCTTGAACTAATAAATTTACGCGTTCTCCCCTTTTCATTGTCTTTATTTCTTTTGGCAATGCCGGACAGAAATGACCTGCATGAAAGAATACAACAAATCCATCAAAAACTAAGGAAATTTTAACACCATCATGGTAACAAACTATATTCCCAGTCAGTCATTCTTGAGGTCCCAATGTGACAATGTCTATAAAGATAAACAGAGACACTACATTACCATCATTTATCTGAAACTCCACTCCTTCTTCTGGTGTTTCCGCAACAACTGAACCATCACCCAACTTCAGAATTCAGCTGATAGTATCGACAAATGAACTAAAAAGTAAAAAACAATAGCAAGAAGCGAAACATATAATGCATTTGGAAAGGAATTTTTGATACTTACAGGAACAAGTCTGCCTTGCGAAAGTCCTTCACATTAACATAATTATATGAGACAGGGTAAACAAAATCATAGCGCCAATCCATACATCTTGTTGTCCACCAGAAATGTTCACACTTATGGCTTTCGAGATGATAGCTATATACCCTTCCTTGTAAACAAGGAAAATAATGTCAGAAAATGGGTGGATGCCAAAGGGCTCAAATAGGCGACCGCGTCGGCGATTCTTCAACTTCAGGGTATGCAAGATACCTGGATTTTTATCCAGCATATCATTTGTACAGATGCTATGCTATTTACTAGGAGTACACCCAATAATCAGTATGCATCTTTTCTTGGTTTTGTCAGGGCCAACTAATGATCGTCTACGTAAGTAGATTGTAATATAACTGAACCATCACCCTCATGGGTCTCCTCCGTATAAATAAATGAACCCACTTCCCACATGCACCCATACACACACCCAGGTACAACTTGATGTCACATAGCAATTAATGATGATTATGATCGAAAGTTTAGCATACTCAAAACGTGACACTAAATCATGGCTTAGCTAGTGATTCCACTGAAACAAACTGCGAAAGTGATGAAGGGTGCTTAAACAATTGGTGTAGATTCAGTTTAACTGGTAGAGATAACACGGTACTTCACTACATTAAAGGGAAATACACCAGTATTAATGAGACTACTTAACAAGATCATACTGTAGCAATTGCAACCACAACAACCATATTTAGATCATTACTATCGTCCTCTAAATAAAAAACCACAAAATCTCAGCAACAAATCTCAATTAAATAAGGGATTCGAGTTGAAATTGAACTATTAATGTTTATATAAAAAATTAGTTTTTAAGAAATTTCAAATCTGAAATCCACAAATTGAAACTTTAAGTTGTGTTAAAAGGATAATGATAAACGAATCTCACCAGTTCAACCGTTTTCGATGATGAACTCTTCAAAATAATTTCTGTTGATGTTGAATCTCATCAATTTCAGATCGAATTCCAGAAAATGTATCTCCAAATGTAAATTAAACTATATTTTCTGAATCTCTAATTTGAGATTATGTTTTAAGATTGCTTGACGGTGGCGATGGAAATGGTGACGGTGGCGTTGGAGATGTGGTTGTGGTGTTGGTGATATCGACTGGGAAGGAAAGAGAAGAAAGATATTTTTTCTTCAGATCTGAAATTAAAACGATGGATTTAATCTATTGTGAAGAGAGGGTAATAATGGAAAGGGAAAAACCCATTAATGGACCTTGATGGTCTTATAGATGGAGAGGGGTATTTTTATTGTATGATAAGGGTATTTTTGAAGCCCATGAAAACAAGGGGTATTTATATAATTCCCATAAGTTAATTTGGAGTAGGCTAGTGTCTGTAGCGGCTTAATGCAGTGTATATTTAATCTGGACTATGTCCCGGGGTTTTTCTGCATTTGCGGTTTCCTCGTTAACAAAATTCTGGTGTCTGTGTTATTTATTTTCCGCATTATATTTTGTTATATAATTGAAATAATACAGGTTGTGCGTTGTTTAATCAATTAGAATATCCGACCTTATTGGTTGTTGATTTAAATTGATTGACAGTTGGATATTAGTCTTTGGTACCATCCAAGTTATCTCTCTTTGATTAAGACTCGCGAATCATATTTTCTTGAGTAAATCAAATCGAGAGATTGAGATAATAACTCCTTCAGTATTTTCAATTGATTGAGTCTAACTATCTAGTTGATTATCTAGAAAATAACTCGGAGTTGTCCATACAGATTGATAATCGAAATATTGGGTGAGGTTGTTAGACCCCCGCTTTTTCAATTAGTATCAGAGCAGGCAAACACGCATAAGACCTTACAAGTCTGTGGTTGTGGCAATCTGAGTCTATGGACGACATCTCTGTTGCGCTTACCAAAATGTCTCCTAAAGCTTTTGATCATGTCAAGTGTCTTGGAAACACCTCAAAGGATTATTCCGTAGTTGATTCTTTTGAATCCCGAGGTAGAAAGAATGTTCAATATGATAATGATATTTCTTCCTCTCATGAGACATGTGACACTCTGACAGAAGTTGAAAAGGAGATGACCAGAATTTCAAAACATACAGCTGAAGATATTGATTTTAATGATCATGATTAGCTCATTGATGAATTAGAAAAGTTTCTTGATCGAGAACGTGATCTTTATAACATCATAAAGTCCTTCTCTAAGAATATTGAGAAACTTCTTCAAGAAACTACTCTTCAATGTGAAAGGATTAATACTCTTGAGGATATTATTAAAGAGGACTCAATTAGAGAAAAACGTTTGCTCAAGACTCATTCATCAGATCTCAACATACTTCATGCTGAAAAAGAGAAACTATATGCATCTCTTACTTTAGCCCATGAACAGTGTAAATCCTTGGAAAAGGAAAACTCTGTCTTAAGGAGAAAATCTTCTGTAAAAACTAATTCTCATGAATTGCAACACATGAAGAAATGTTTTCCAGAAGAAGATTATGTTAAGAAAATTTTACATAACTTATAGTATTCTCATATGGCTATGAAGCGAAGACAGGTGCCAATTGTTGCTTCCTCTCCACGAACCTGTACTTTTTGTGAGAAAAAGAATCACTATGCTATACATTGTTTTACAAGAAGGAAATAAATTTCTAAGCTTCATAATTTGCTTTTCTTTACTGTCAATGGAACAAACAGTCGGACGACTACTGCAGTGATTCGCATGCCCACAGAAAACCAAAAAACTTATAAGAATGTTTCTGGTAAATATAAGCCTCGAAAATGGATGCCTATCTATTCTGATCCTCTTGAAACAATTGCAAGAGGTCCTAGACTTAGTCCTCGGAGAAAGCCATCTGATGGATTTATTAAGAACGCCATGTCTTATCTCTCAGGGATGAAAATCAACCGAAGATGTAGGACTAGAATATTGTTACAACAATATTCCTATGAAATAAACAACAGATCTGCGACACATCAATAATAAGCAACAGTTCCGCGATATATCAATGATATTCTGCGAAACATCTCAAGGTGACGTAAGAAATGACATGTTAGATTTTGTGATCACCAATGGAGATGTATGACTTAAATTTTCTTTCGGAATTTCTGCTGCCGTGAATGTGATCTTCTGTTTTTCCCAATCTTTTAGTGGTGATGCTTCCTTTTCCAACATGATTTTATTTCCTTCAAAATCTCGCTTGTGTATCCTTCCTATAATATCTTCATGGAACTTATCTATCATCATCTTTGTTATTACATCACACTCCACTTTATTTTGATTATCTTTGACTTTAACCATCTTTTCTTCCATCAATTTTCTTGATATCCTTCTAACTCTTGAATAATTTCTTTCTTTTACCTAATTTTTACTATGATTCTCAATTATTCATCCCTGTTTCTGGGCGCCAAAATGTAGTTGCAGGAATTCCCACACTACACCCTATTCAAGAATTTATCAATATTTATGACATAACTTGAAGATTAAAGACACTTTTTCATTAATATGATCTTAAGGAATTTTACAAAGATCAAGAACACAAAACACTTGATAAAGATTTTATCTCTCCTAAAAATCTTCTTGACTCTCAAAAATTCATCCTCTCCCTCTGGAACTCTTCATTTCCTTTATATAGGCATTTACATAGTGGATTACAGCTCATTTACATCTAAGATTCCCTTTAATTTAAGATCTAGGTTCCTGCGATAAATCGCAGGTGGCACCGCCTTAATATTTCGTAGGCTTAATCGATTCATCGCAAAAATGTCACGCGTACCAACAAGAAAAGAGAAATTAATAAAATCTACAGAAGAGTGGGTTGTAAATAGGATTCTGGTGGATGCAGGAAGTTCTGTGGATATAATGTTTTACCATACATTCAAGAAAATGGGATACAAAGATGAAGAAATGCTTAGTCCGTCATATCATGTTCATGGATTTGGAAAATCTCTAACAAAACCTAAAGGTGAAATTATAGTGCGAATTCCGCTGGGGGAAATAGAAACGCAGATAACTCTGTGTGTAGTGGACGTGAAATCACCATATAATATGTTGTTGGGAAGACCATGGATACATGCAATCAAGGCTGTATCATCAACTCTACATCAGTGCATAAAATTTCCTATGCCTAACGAAATTGGCGAGATTAGAGGAGATACAGATTGTGCAGCGTTGTGTTTCCAGAATGAAGTAAAGAATTGTGAAAATCAAATTCAATTGCGAAAACAGCGCAGAAAAATGAGGAAAGAAGAAAGAAAGAAGAAGAATTCAAGATTTACATGATAAGATCAGAAGAAGGAAAAGGAATATTTAACGATGTATCGCAAGAAAGTGATGAACCAGCAGAGGTGATAAAAACACCAACACCAATGGGAGAACATGAAGCCAGTTATATTGCAGCAGAACCTACAAAAGAAGTAAATGTTGGCAGTGAAGAAGACCCAAAAATACTGAAAATTGGAACTAAGATGGATGTGGAGGAAGAAGAGCAAACTGTAAACCTTCTGCGAGAATACAAGGACATTTTTGCGTGGAATATGGACGAGATGCCTGGAATAGATCCATCTATTGCGTGCCACAGATTGGAGATTAACAAAAATGTCAGACCATTCAAACAAAGAATAAGAAAGATTGCGACTACTTATCATGCCAAGATAGAAGAAGAATTGCAGAAGATGCTAGACGCATGAATTATAAGGCAAGCAAAATATCCAGAATGGATCGCCAACATGGTAGTAGTTCCTAAGAAAAATAAGGGGATAAGAATTTGCATTGATTTCACTGATCTAAATAAAGCATGTCCCAAAGATAGTTTTCCCTTGCCAGATATTCCGCAGCTGGTGGAATCTGCCGCAGGAAATGATCGAATATCTTCATTAGATGGATACAAGGGCTATAATCAAATCCCACTTGCGGAAGAAGATCAAGAACATACTGCATTCTTTGCTCCCAGAGGACTATATTGCTACACAAATATGCCTTTTGGATTACGAAATGCAGGAGCAACTTATCAAAGGATGGTAGAAAAGGTGTTCGCGAAATGGATACATAAAACTTTAGAGGTATATGTGGATGATATGTTGGTAAAAAGCAAAGAAGCTAAAAATCATGTGCAGGACTTAAGGGAAATTTTTGATCAGATGCGGCTTTTTAATATCAAAGTAAATCCTGAGAAATGTACTTTCGGAGTATCATCTGTGAAATTCTTGGGATATATTGTGTCAAAAGAAGGAATACAAGTTGATCCTGAAAAGTTGCAAGCAGTTCGAGATATGCCAACTCCAGCAACATTAAAATATGTACAAAAATTGAATGGACTTTTAGCCTCACTAGGAAGATTTATTTCGCGATCATCAGATAAATGCAAGCATTTCTTCAACATACTAAAGAAGGGAACAAAATTTAAATGGACAGATGAATGTGAGAAAGCTTTTCAAGGAATTAAAGAATATTTGATGAATATATCCATTTTACAGAAGTCTGAGCCAGGAGAAGAATTGTTGATATATCTTGTGACAACTCCACATGCTTTAAGCGCAGTACTATTGCGAAATGACGCAGGAGTTGAAAAACCTATTTACTACATCAGCAAAACATTTAATACTTCGGAGAAAAATTATTCGAAGATTGAAAAGCTAATTTTGGCATTATTTTATGCTGCTTCTAAACTTCGCATATATTTCCAAGCGCATAAAATCAAAGTATTAACAAAAGTACCAATCGAGTCAGTAATGAAAAATTCAAAAAGATCAGGCAGAGTTGAAAGATGGAACGCACAAGTGGGGCATTTTGTAATCCAGTATGCAGAAGAGGAATATGGGGATCCAAGAGATCTTTTAACAGAACCAAATAGGTGGGAGATATTAGTAGATGGATCATCCAGGAAGGATACCAGGAAAGAAAAAGTTGCAGACAAAAAAATAAAGGAAAAGTTAAAGAGAAAAGAGAAGGTGAAAGAAGAAAGAAATACTCTCGAGTGGAACCTTTATTTATAGATGAAGGATGGGTAACCGGGTTAATCGGTAAAGATTGACACCTGTCAGAAGTAAAAGCGTAAAGTAGGGAACTTTGTCGGGTAAAAAGTAAGGAGTTGCGGCAAATCAAGAAACTTAAGTTCTCATGATCTTTAACTTCTTCGCAGAAAAGATATGAGAAGAGGCAAGATGTAGGACCAGAATATTGTTACAACAATATTCTTGTGAAATAAACAACAGATCTGCGACACATCAATAATAAGCAACAGTTCTGCGATATATCAATGATATTCTGCGAAACATCTCAAGGTGACGTAAGAAATGACATGTTGGATGAAAACGACAGAAACATGAGAAGAGCGTGACATTTTTGCGATGAATCGATTAAGACTACGAAATATTAAGGCGGTGCCACCTGCGATTTATCGCAGGAACCTAGATCCGAAATTAAAGGGAATCTTAGCTGTAAATGAGCTGTAATCCACTATGTAAATGCCTATATAAAGGAAATGAATAGTTCCAGAGGGAGAGGATGAATTTTTGAGAGTCAAGAAGATTTTTAGGAGAGAGAAAATCTTTATCAAGTGTTTTGTGTTCTTGATCTTTGTAAAATTCCTTAAGATCATATTAATGAAAAAGTGTCTTTAATCTTCAAGTTATGTCATAAATATTGATAAATTCTTGAATAGGGTGTAGTGTGGGAATTCCTGCAACTACAGAAGAAAGGCGAAGAAAACAAAGATCAAACAGTTAGATGATATGTACAATTCCTTTCCCGATAATCATAGTGGAATTAATTTCCACTCTACTACCTGATTCCAGGTATTTGTTTCCTTGTTTATAACTTTAGAGGTGCAAGTAAAATAATTGGGGAATACTCAAGTATGTTGTATATTACTTCTGTTTGAGTCATTTTGTTGGTAGTCCACAAACTTCTGTGTCCTCCTCTTGTGAGTATCTAGGGTTTTCAAAACAAGAGTTTTATACTCTAGTTGACAAACGCATATACTTGTTCTATATTGTGTTCTCACTGATCTAGATATATATGGAGAATTCTGTAAAATCTCAAGAGATTGTGCGTCTTGATATGGAGGAAGACAATCAGGAACGTAAGTCAATTCATGAGCTGGTTCTAAATAAGATTCTTGAAAGAAAGGATCACAACTCCTGGATCGATGATTCTATCAAGGATTTAACTCGTTTTCAGAATGATTCAAGGGTCGAGTTTGCAAATCTTCAATTGCAAATAAACTAACTTCTAGATGGTCAGACCATAATTCTTGCTAATCAGAATATTCTGATTCGGAATCAAAAGAAGCTTATCATGGACTTTGCCAAAGCTAGACAACTTGCTCGGGTAGTTGATCACAAAGTTAGTATTCTAACTCACGAACATGGTGTGTCTACGGTAAAGAGAATAAAGGAAATCAGCGATACATTCTTTGATGGCTTCATTGAAAGATACGAGGTTCTTAATGAACTCTGATTTCTTATTGTCTAGTAAATCTTATATTTTTTTCTCTTTTGTTTAGAAGAATAACTAGTGTTTTGGAATATCCATTATTGTGATTACACGTAGATATGTCCAAAGTTTTTCATCTTCTTGTTTATAGATATATTGGTTTAAATTTTAAACTTGTTTGGAAGATGATGGTTGCAGTTTCAATATTTTAATTTTATTGCAATATTGTGATGGGATATGTTGTTTACGTCCATGAACTTGACTGTCCCATATTTTGTCAAAAGTAAAGTCGTTCGTGAATTGATATGCAAATATTGATAAAAGGATGAATAGACTTTTGACAAACACAAAAGTTAAGCCTATATTGTCAATTATTGATGCAAGATAGGTTAAAATCTTTTGTGATTCAAGGATTATGTCTATTGTGTGTCATTGTGAAAATAGTGATGAAAACATAGAATGAATCCTTGTTTATTCCACGGTATAAGGTCGATCCTCCGATCCACATATTGTGTAAATATTGTGTTGTTCCATGAAGTGTCTTATGTTGAGCACTAAAATAACAATAGTTGTTTGCTTTGCGATTAGCTTAGTTGTTGTGCCGTAAGCTACTTTATGTTGAACATTTTGGACTAAATCAATCATCTTGTGTGGTTATTTAGTTATCACTCTGTAAGTTTTCTTATGTTGAGCATCTCTTCGACTGGGTTGGTTATTCTTGATCAACTTAGTCATTACTCCATAGAAGTTCTTATGTCGAGTGTGGCCAATTAAATTGATTACCTTTGTAATTAGTTTGGTTGAGTATGAAAATTAGATTATTTGCGAGTTTTCTTGTAAATCAATCTAATTGATTTTTTAAGTCTCCATAAGTTTACTTGTGTTGAGCATATTTAGTCAAATTAATCTTGGTTCTCTTTGGTTAATTTGATTGAATATTTCTTGTTGGATTCCAAATTCATACTTGTATGTAATTGGTTGAGTCTAAAGAAATCCTTATGTTATTTTGAAATTAAGGTCGCTCTTGTTGTTCCTTTTGGAATGACATATTATTATGGGGGAGAGTTCTTTTGAACTTGTGCTTAATTGCCAAATCTTTGTGGGGAGTGCGGTTGTAGAATATTAGAGGGGTTATCTTGCATCTTTACAAACTCCTTGATCAATGCATTTAGCTTCGGCTTTATGATTGCATCTAAGTAAGATAATATACATTTTCCTTTGGTCATGAAATTTTGTGTTGAGCATATTTAGTCAAATTAATCTTGGTTCGCTTTGGTTAATTTGATTGAATATTTCTTGTTGGATTCCAAATTCATACTTGTATGTAATTTGTTGAGTCTAAAGAAATCCTTCTTTTCTTTTGAAATTAAGGTCGCTCTTGTTGTTCCTTAGGGAATGACATATTATGGGGAGAGTTCTTTTGAACTTGTGCTTAATTGCCAAATCTTTGTGGGAGTGCTGGTGTGGAATATTATAGGGGTTATCTTGTATCTTTATAAACTCCTTGATGAATGCATTTAGCTTCGGCTTTATGATTGCATCTAAACAAGATGATATACATTTACCTTTGGTCATGAAATGTCTCTTACGGAAATTTCATTAGGATCCGTTCTTGTACCTTTGCCAATTTTATTGACAAAAAGGGGAGAATTAATATGTAGTTCACACTACAAATACATATGGTTTTCGGATCATTATGTAAGGGGAGTGGTTTCCATGTGAGATGGAGTATTGACTAAGGGGAGTGAAGTATCACCATAGTATTGTTGTTGAAGTTGTGATGCAATTGGACTTTGACGTTGTGTAATAATACTATGACATTGTATAACAATGATTGAGAACCGATGCTTTTCTCATTGTTATAGCTACGGATTTTCAACAACGATGATGCTAAACTTACAACCTTTGGGATCATTGGACTACTTGGAAGTGACGAAGATTTCGAGTATTGTTGAAGATTAGACATGTGGAATAGGAGCTACAAAGTTTATTTATATATTTTTTGTATTCCATATGTATTAATAGTTTTACCACTAAAATTGACAAAGGGGGGAGATTGTTAGAGCATTGCTCGGTCGAACTCGCATGCGTTGCTATCTCAAGCATGTTTGTCAATGTTAGTGATCAAAACTATAAAGTCTTGATTTCTAGTCTACTATAGCTAAGGTCTCGGACTAGGATAGAAAGTGTAGTTGAGCTCAAGAACTCCATGGCAATCATCATACAAGACGAAGGACTACTCAAGGAACCAGTGGATCTTCATCGACTAAAAGGTATGTGGAGACTTGAACTTATCTATCACTCAAAAGTCTATCTACTCTATCTCCTATCTTGAGACAAAAGTCGTTTTACTATATAGACTAAGAATATACACATGTGACATTTCGAGTTGAGTATATCTCACTTATCTATTTCTCGAAATATGTGTTGGTAAAGCTTTCGCTTTAGCCAAGTTCATCTTTACCTAGTGACGGAAGTCATGTTATGTTTCAATCACTTTGGAAATCGCTCTGACGAAAAATAGTTTGTGAATAACAACTATATAACGTCCTCTGAGAATGTTTCAATGATTGAAATGAGAGTTTAGACAATATAACCATTGGGGATATAAACATTGTTGTGGTAACACATATATGTATAAGTCCTTAGCACTTGAACCGAAGTTTGCGAACTTTGTTGATCAAGTGAAAACGAACTTGAGCGATCAACTCGATCCGTGAACGTGCGTAGTTCTCGAACCGAGAATTTCTGCTGAGTTGTAGCTCGGTTTCAGTCCGCGAACTGACGGAAGTTCTCGACCTGAGAATTTCTGCTGGAGTTTGTGAACTCCAACCGGTTAACTTGAGTCCGCGAACTTGAGTGGTTATGTCTAAAAACGATGTTCGTGAACTTATCTAAATTATCTAAGGAATGCTATTGCAAACCGTGGCTTTATAGTTCATGAATCGATTCGAGTGAATCACATCGTTTTTGCTTCAATTGTGTCTTGTGTAGTACATAAGATCTCATAGCAATTGAACAACTCTCTAACTAGTTCATTTGAGTCATTTGGACTAGTTATGGTGAAGAAGAATATGGTTGATATGAAAGTTATCATTTGGCTAACCATTTGGTTGACTAATATTGAACCAACTATTGTACACGTTTGGGTACGGTTACACAAACCAAAATCGTCAAGTACATGTGTGTATGGCAAGCTAAGTTTTCGATCTAACGGTTGAGAGATATTAGCTTGTATCTAATCAGGTTTTCATCTAACGGTGAATATTGAATGCTTTGTTACTAAGATAACATTGATTGCAAACCACGATTTGAAAGACTATATAAGGAGAACTCTAGCAACTGGAAACCTAATCCCCACATTCGTGTGATACTAGTTTGCTAAGCTAGAGTCGATTCTCCTTTAACCTTTGGTTTTCTTCTTCTAAAACCAGGTTAACGACTTACAGACTTCATTGGGATTGTGAACCCAGACCGATACTACTTTTCTTGTAGTTGTGTGATCTGATCTTGTTGTTTCTATCATACGAGTAGAATTGTAATAATTGGCTTGAGATTTCTATCTCCGATAGGAAATATATAAAAGTAGTCAAAAACATCTTCGTCTCATCGTTTGTGATTCCACAATATCTTTTTTTCATTGCGTCGATTAAGACTATTGTGAGGTGATTGATAAAACTGAGTTGTTCTTCGGGAATATAAGTCTGGTTTTATTGATTGGTTCCTGTTCACCTTGATTTATTAAACGACGGAACAAAACTCATAGGTTTATTCGTGGGAGACGAATTTATCTATCTTGTAGACTTTTCTGTGTGAGACAGATTTGTTTATTATAGTCTTGACTTTGGGTCGTAGCAACTCTTGGTTGTGGGTGAGATCAGCTAAGGGAATCAAGTGCGCAGTATCCTGCTGGGATCAGAGCAGTAGGAGCATAATTGTACCTTGGATCAGTGTGAGATTGATTGGGGTTCAACTACAGTCCAGACCGAAGTTAATTTGGAGTAGGCTAGTGTCTGTAGCGGCTTAATACAATGTATGTTTAATCTGGACTAGGTCCCAGGGTTTTCTGCATTTGCGGTTTCCTCGTTAACAAAATTCTGGTGTCTGTGTTATTTCTTTTTCGCATTATATTTTGTTATATAATTGAAATAATACAGGTTGTGCGTTGTTCAATCAATTAGAATATCCGACCTTATTGGTTGTTGATTTAAATTGATTGACACTTGGATATTGGTCTTTGGTACCATCCAAGTTATCTCTCTTTTATTAGACTCGCGAATCATATTTGCT
>JAJJWX010003340.1:0-12502 GCA_023529315.1 Papaver bracteatum
TTACTTTGATGAGTAATGGATTTATATTTCAGGAAAAAAAGGGTGGGGGGATGGATATGAGAAAGATGGTGAAAGTCATGGAGGAAGAACAAGAAGATGAAGGGGTCAGTTGGAAAAACTAGCCAAAACATCAAAAATGGATCGATGGGTAGTCGGGGAAGGATGATTACTATGTATGCGAGGAGGAAGATTGATCTAACATCCGGTGTATCCCACAGGGGTAATCTGGTCTGAGTCGGGAAAATAGATTGACCAGGTCCTAGTCAGTGAGTTAACAACGTTTTTTGCACTCCTTGAATCGCTTTTTGCTCTCCCTTTAACAAAAATCATTATTTTAGCTTCAATCACGTGTCATCGCCACTAGTTTTGTACCGTTACAAAGACTTTCTCTAAGTGCATGATTCCTCAGATACATACACTGACATCCAACTTTAAGTTCTAGCTTAAATGGAGGTAACCACTGTTCGAGCGATGGTTGAACCCACAAGTTTTGCTATCTCAAGCTTGTTGTCAATGTTAGTTGAAAAAAATTATATCTTGATTTCTAGTCTATTAAATCAAGTCTCGGACTAGGTTAGAATTTGATAGCTGAGTATCAGACATCACCCTAGACTGAAGATCGATGAAGACAATTGGAGAACTTTATCAACAAGGTATGTGAAGATACTATGTAGTATGACTTCAAGTAGATTTATGGCAATTAAGAAATTTCGAGTCAAGCTTGTCTTGTTAAACATTTCGAAATATGATTCAAGTATTGGATGTTCAAAGCCAAGGTCCTTAACAATATTAGTTCGAAACAATCTATTATTCAAGAATTAATTTGTGGATCATTTGAATATTATCCAAGCAATGATTTTATAATTTGGGAATGTTTCAAACTTCAAAGAGAGAGAAATTCAAAAAAATTGTTATTTCAACTCAAGGTAGGTTGGTGAACCAGTTCGCGAACAATGGATATATGAGTTTCTGGAATACATGAAGGTTTGTGAACCAATTCGCAAATCTTAAGTTCAAAAGGGGACTGTTCACGTGGTGATCTGAATTTTTTTATGTTGGTAAAAAAAGGCCAACAATTGGCGAACCCGGTTCATGAACCGCGTCCATATGAGTTCACGAGCCGAGTAGGGTTGGCGAACCCGGTTCACAAACCGTTACACCCTGACTCGTGAACTACTTATACGATTCACGAACCATTTCACCAACTGTCTTAGTAAAAGTTTAGCAGATGCTTAAAGGATTATTTTTTAAAATATTTTTAGTATTGCTATGACTCTCATAAACACTTCTAAGACATCATTGATCACTAAAGCACTTGTGTATGTGTATCATAATTAAATAATTAAGTGTTTAAATATATCAAATTGTTTATAGTTCATAAGGCATATTTTCCATAACAATCATTATACATTGTTTTGTAACTAGACCACTATGTATATTCTTCTATGTGATTTCAAGACTAATTCTCACATGCTTACTTGAAACCCTAATTAGAGTTTCATCTAAACAGAGAAAGTGTTTGCTTAAATCTCAAGTTATCTTAGCTTGAATGCTAAGCATCCCTTAGTCTTGAAAATCTATAATAAAGATGTTTTATCAACTGGGAAAATCAATCCCTGACACTTTATTTCCTAGTTGATAGATCGAGTCGTCCTCTATTAACCTAATTTCCTATGTGAAACATTATTAGGTTTATGACTAAAAGGCTTCACTTTGGGATTTCGTGAAGACGGGTCCAACTATCTTTTATCTTGATAGTTCGTGTATCCTGATTTTGCTTTTCTGTTATCGAGGCTCTTGTAATATCGTTCAGGAAAGATATATAGTAATCGCAAAGTTTTTGTTCGTCCCAGACTTTGTGATTCCTCAAGATATATATCTCAAAATTATTCTTAATTGATAAGTTGGAGGTTGTTCTTGATAGGTGGTAAAGAATCATCTAAGTAAGTGTAAGTGTTCTGTATTTGTGAGGTTTGCTAACTTTGTTTATGAAAACATATTTCAAGACCTTGATCTTTGATCTAAAGGGAAATCAAATAGGCTTATTTGTTAGTGGAGGATTGGTATCAAAAGTCTTCACTTAGGTTGAAGAAACTCTTAGGTTGTAAAGGGCATCAACTAAGGGAATCAATTACGTAGAGCCTTGCGAGGTTCAAGATACGTAAGGAGTACGATTGTAATTGAATCTCTCACATAGTGGATTTGCTGATAGTGTCTGTTGCGGCTTAATATATATCGGTGTTCAAATCTGGACTAGGTCATTGTGGTTTCATCGTTAACAAAACTTCTCGTGTCTTGTGTTTCTCCATTTCCACATTATATTGTTTATCTTCATAATAGTATTTACACAAGTAGTATGTATTCAATCTCAGTAGATACGTCAGTATAATTGTGATCGATTACAAGACTTCTTTCTTGTATAATTCGTATCTTGAAATATATATAACAAGTTTATTAATTGGCAGAAATCCTATTGAATTATTTGGATACGACTAGAGTGATCCTGGACACTGATTTTTGAGATCGTCCAAGTACTCTTCTTAACAATCATGTTCACGGGCTCCATAATCTATACTTTCTGATTGAGAAGATATAGAGATATAAACTCTATATACATATTGTCAAGGATCATTAAGTTGGTATACTTGAAATTATACTAGGTTTTGTCCATACAGATTGCTGAACGAAAAAGTTGGTGGTGCACTTGGTACCCTCTCCTTTTCAATCACGATAAGAAAAGAAATTCTTGTCGACAATAATATCTGTGTAAGCTTCCCCGTGCAAAGTCATTACTGCGTCCACATTAATCTTATGGACATATTCATTATGTGGAGATAAAATGATCATTTCAGTTAAGTGTTCAAATAACATTTGCTCAGCCGTTCCCAACAGAGGATAGGCTGAAGTTATTATCTTATGCATGTTTTAGCGTCTACAGATTGGCAATGGTAGATTAACAATTTCTTTAGGGATCCTCCCGATATTAGTTAAACTTAATTAAAAAAAAGTATATCTTTGATATAAGTAAGTCAAACAATTAACGATTTTTTTTACCTCAACCAAGAAATCAACAATCTCCAAATTTTCTAGTTCTTTTTCCAAGCACATACTTTGGTTTAGCGTCAAGACATTAATGTAATCTCAATGGAATGCACTTCTTATAGACGCTCAAATAGTTTTCCCTACAACATCTAAAGTTTGTTGAAAGTATCCAACTAAAACAATTGTAACCCCTCCAAATGGTATGTCATCACTATAAACATCTTGTAGTATATAATCAACTTCTTCAAAACAAAATCTATATTGCATTGAAACTTCATCCCATATGATCAATCTGATTTTCTTAAGTAGTTGGGCGTACTTTAAGTCCCCGGTAATCCTATAATTGTTTTCTTTCTAGACTTCAATAGAATCTTATTATTTGAATGTGATTTTAGACTTCTAGCCAGAATTAATGAAGCGATACCAGATGAAACAACAATTAAAACTATATTTGAATCTCTACAACAACTTTATGTTATTGTGTTGTAAAGTTTTTATTGTCCCTATATTGCGTTCAGAATAAATATTGGACCATTACGCTCATACACAGAATCCATAATTGTGTTGTATGCTAAACGTTAAACAACATTCAATCTATCATTATTTTTATCTACTATAGATTCCCATATTGCAAACCAAAATTTTCAATAGTTCCATAGATATTTGTTATTAATAATTCAACCCCAATTTATATCTTGGACTTGACATTTATTTATATTTTTTGAGTTTTTTTCTCACTAGATTCTCGAATAAATTGATCCAGGAGGTATAATCAATAATTCAAAACATGGTATGTGGAGGATCGTCACATACGTTGATTTCCATATTTTTTCCACAACAAGATAACACAAAATAATTCCCTTTTAGATGAAAACTAGTTTTAGCAACTACTGCTTCTTGAAGACATTTTTCACATCCATCATCATGTTCTAAATTTTCAGTGCAATGCATGCTTCTTTATACATCTCATGCATGCATCGACTTCTCCATTAATTACAGTCTTCAAATGCTCAGATGACTTAATACCTCTAGCAATAGTGAATAACAAACATAAGTAATACAATTCACCAACTGATGGTTATTTTCAATGATGTTGTAGTAAAAGGTTCGTTGAGACTTGTGAAGGAAGATTTTTTAAACTTAATTTTTATAAATAAAAATAACAAACTCAATTAAAAAAATTCTGGGAAATTATGGAGAGGCTGGGGCTAAGATTCCACCATTGGTCGATATTAGTGATTTAATAAAACAATAATTATGCAACTCAACATTCAAATTGATTCTAATAGTATTGCTTAGACATGTAGATTTCAAAAGAATAAATGTTAATCCAAGCATAGAATATCAAAACACTAAAGCAAGCATATTCTATCAAGAGAAAATACACATAACTAATCCAATTTTAGTTCAATGCAAAAATCATAATAGAGTTTTTATAATTAATTAAAAGTAGAAATGTATCACTTTTACCGAAACAAAGGCTTCCTCCATTTCCCCAAAGATTGGGTTTAGCTTCGCATCATGTTGGAAACACGCTCAAAAGTTGATTTCATTGCTCAAAGTGTTTACAAAGATGAAATATAGGAAAAATGGTTAAAACCGGGTGTTTGCAACGCTTATAATTGTTGCAAAACACTGTTACAAAGAACGATAGCAATTATGCGTCAGTGCAGCTGTAGCAATACGACCCTAATGTCTCTGTCATTTTCATTGTAGCATGAACGACTGTCTGAAGTGGTCTTATGTTCTCCGTGTTCTTTACAGCAACATCATAAAAATATTCTCTGCAACTCGATCAAACCTCTCTGTTGTTGCTCTAAACTATCCCAAATTCTCCGTAACCCTTAAATGAGACCCAATCTCCCTTTTTATAGTCATCAGCACCTCAAAATCTCTGAGTAAATGCGAATATCTTCGGAATATTGCTTCTTTATTTCACGTATCTGTCGTTTTATAATCACGGAAATACTTCCCTTTTTTTATCTCCTCCATGTTGTTTTCTCTGGCAAACATGCTCCTACACGTTCCTTCCTCTTCTCAGATATCATCAAACACGCTGCAACTCACATGACAATTACCCAAAATAGCTCAAAAAAGAACCGAGAATATCTTCTTTCTCTGTTTCGTGTGATTGCACATTTCATTCCTTTTTTATCTAAACTAAAAGCATTACCGACCCTGTATTGATGTACAAGATCAATACCAACCAATATCCAAGACCATATCTCCAAAATTCTCGACTAAAATCAATCCAGCAGATTCGTTGTTTCTGAAATTTCAAACAACATTTTTCCCGCCATTTTCTATTTGTACGTGAGGAAGATCGGTAGCCCCTATCCAGAGTAGGTGTGCGAATATCCTGTGGGTGCCCCTTAATAATTGAGGTGCCCCTTATCCGAATCGGGGGTCCATTTAGCAAATGTCCTACGGGGGTCCAAATAGCACTTTTCGAGCAACTTTTTCCACACAAGTGTATTTCTACGAAAACACCTACATAAACATAAAAAGACCATAATAAGTACAAAATGAAGCACTAACAACAGAGACACTGAGGACAATTCAGACAGAAAAATTTGTTTATCACGAACGTCAAAACTATTCAGACATTTGATATCATATTTCAAATGTCAAAACTATTTATTGACTTGTAATCTACTAAAGTCAGCTTCATCCTATATTGGATTTAGGTAGTAGAGTTATAGGATTTACTCGAGTTACCCTTGAAGACTAAAAATTGGAGAACATGTGAACACATTAGTGAAAAACTTATTCAAAGGTTAGTAACGAAGTTTGATTTTCCTTTTGGAATGTTTTACCTTTTATATGTCTACCCATCGTAGAAAAGTCAAAATGTTTTATTACTGAATAATATATAAAGAAGGTTCTTGTCATGGATTAGCAAACGATTAAGTCTAATGAGATTTTGAAACACTTGTTAGGTTTCAAAATAGGATCAAGATAAAAGATGTAGTGATTTATGAAGGTTTAGGTTCGTAAACCTACTCTTTGAGTTCGTATACCAAAGTCAAGTAGAATTTCTACTGAAGTCTTTTTTATTACTAGATTCTTAAACCTACTCACTTGATTTCGCGATCCTAAGCTAAAGAATTTTTTAGTGTAGACCTTTTCTCACTTGAGTTTGAGAACCTAAAGTGCAATGCGACCAAGAATTGTTTTTGGCAATTGTTGCACTTCGATTTTTTTCTTTCAAGAAGAACTTTTTACACATTTTTGGTTGTCATCTTTGGTGTAATCCATGCGGTAAAAAGTTAATATTTCTTCCGAGAGCACCAAATTAAAATTGAAAAAACGGGGGTATAACAACCATACCCAATAATTTGTTCGACAATCTGTATGGACTAAACTCCAATATAATTCCGAGAGCACCAACTTAAAATTGATACTCAATCAAGAGATATATTAAAGAGCTTTATCTCTTTCTCAATACAATCATCAAATCGAATAGATAGAAATCCATGAGCCTGATTGATATGAGAAATAACTTGGATGGTACCAAAGATCAATGCCCAAGTGTCAATCAAGTTATATCCAACAAACAAGGTCGGATTTATCAACTATTATTGAACTACGCATAACGTGTGATATTCCAATTATATAAACAAATATAATGTGGAAAAGAAATAACACGGACACCAGAAATTTTGTTAACGAGGAAACTGCAAATGCAGGGACCTAGTCCAGCTTTGAACACCACACTGCATTAAGTCGCTACAGACACTAGCCTACTACAAGTTAACTTCGAATTAGAATATAATTGAGACATAACTAAGTCTCACACCGATTAAGGTACAGTCGCGTTCCTTACGCCTCTAGAACCATGCCGGATTCTACGCACTTGATTCCCTTAAATGATCTCTCCCACAACTAAGAGTTGCTACGACCAAAAGTCGAAGACTTATAAACAAATATGTCTCCCACATATATGTTTATCCTTTATTCTTTTTGTTCCGTATTTTGATACAAATATCAAGGTAAACAGGAACCGACTAATACCCCGGACTTATACTCCCGAAGAGCAGCCTAGAAATATTAGTCACCTCACAATAACCTAACTAATTAACAGAATAAGTTATTGCGGAATCACAATAGTATGAGACGAATAACTGTTGTGATTCCTTTTTACATATTACCCATCAGAGATAAATCTCGAGTAAATCTTTGAGAAGATAAAAATCAATATGATAGAACAAGTAAGATCGGCATATGAAACTACAGATAAAATAGTTGGGTCTGGATTCACGAATCCCAAATGAAGTCTTCAATTCGTTAACCTAATAATGGTTTTGGAAAACCTAGGTTAAAGTAGAATCGACTCTAGTTTGCAACTAGGACACAAGAAAGTGTCGGGATTAGATTTTCTAGTTGCTAGAGTTCTCCCTTATATAGCCTTTCAAATCAGGGTTGCTTATAATCAAAGCTAAGATAACTTAGTAACAAAGCATTCAATATTCACCATTAGATGACTCCTTATTTATGATTCAAGCTAAGATAACTCCTGATTTATGATTCAAACTAAGTCTGCTTAAAAATTACGCAATTAATCTCTACCGTTAGATGGTCTTAGCATGTTACACAAAAATAAAATATACTTATATTTAGATATGGGTAACCGTACCTAAACGTGTATATTGGGTGGATCAATAACAGTTAACCGAATTTATCCATATGAATAATTTTGTCTTAGCAGTATTCATTTAACACTTCTAGATCAAATATGATGATCAATCAATCATGATAGATAATAAAATGAATCTAATTGTGTTTCATATAGAGTTGTCCAAATTTTCACTATCTCATAGAAATATTCATGAAAAAATTGAAACGAAATCGAATTCAATTCGTAATCGTACAAAGTACTTATACAAGAATCAATTCATGAACATTAAGCCATGATTTTCAAAGTTAATTTGCATTCCTTAAATCATAAATGTTTTAGTTAATGAGTATGAGAATCATACATCACCGATTTTAGAACTTAACCATTGTGTTCACAAACTGGGTATGGGAACAGCAGCTCCGGACCTTGACCTACTCAAGACGTTCGCAAACCCGGTTAACAACTATTCGTGACCCAACTCGGGTAAACCCGTTCATATACTAGGTACGCAAACAAGAGTTCCGGACCTTCTTAGGTAAATCTTTTTGCATACTAGGTACACAAATAAGAGTTTCAGATCTAAATCATCACAATACAGTTCGCATACTGGATATGCATACCTTGTTGTATCCAGGCATAGGTAATTGTTCTAAACTCTTATTTCAATCATTGAAACATCCTTAGAAGACGACAATGGAAATATCACACATACCATTAGCTTCAAGTAATTTTCAAGTGATCTAATGATCAATACGAAACTTCCCAAGCTAATATCAAATGATTGTCTCACATAATTCATACAAGATGTTCAAGGTAATTTTCACGTGATCATCTTTTAACTTAATATTTAGTTTCCAACAAATAAATTATCTCCAACTAAACTTGTTAAGAATACGATGAATAGCTAAAGAAAAAATATTCCAACATGTATTTTGAGAAATAGATAAACGAGATAAACTTGGCTCGAAATATCAAATGTGTATAATGTAAAAGTCTATATAGCTATACTACTTAGTCTCATTCGAAAATAGAATATAATATACATCTGAGTGATAGATAAGTTTTAGTCTCCATATACCTTTTGTTGATGATGTTACTCCAAGATCCTCAGTAGATATTCTTCTTCAATTGGTGAACGTCGGGAAGTTTAAAGCTCAACTACACATTTTATCCTAATCCGAGACATAGCTATAAGTAGACCAGATATCAAATATATAGTTTTGATCAACTAAACTGGACAAACAATCTTGAGATATCAACGCTTGCGAGTTCGACCAAGCAGTGCTCTAACAATCTCTAACCAAGTTTCATACCTATTAAGGCACAGTCGCGTTCCTTACGCCTCTAGAACTACGCCGGATTTTGCGCACTTGATTCCCTTAGCTGATCTCACCCACAACTAAGAGTTGCTACGACCTGAAGTCGAAGACTTATAAACAAATATGTCTCCCACATATATGTATATCCTTTATTATTTTTGTTCCGTCTTTTGATACAAAGATCAAGGTGAATGGAAACCAACTAATAATTTGGTCTTATACTCATGAAGAGTATCCTAGAAATATTAGTCACCTCACAATAACCTAACTGATTAACAGAAGAAGTTATTGCTGAATCACAATAGTATGAGACGGGAATTGTTGTGATTCCTTTTTATATCTTACCTATCGGAGATAAATCTCGAGTAAATCTTTGAGAAGATAAAAATTAATATGATAGAACAAGTAAGATTAGCATATGAAACTACAAAGAAAATAGTTAGATCTGGCTTCACGAATCCCAAATGAAGTCTTCAAGTCGTTAACCTAATAATGGTTTTGGAAAACCTAGGTTAAAGGAAAATCGACTCTAGTTTGCAACTTGGACACAAGAAAGTGTCAGAATTAGATTTTCTAGTTGCTAGAGTTCTCCCTTATATAGCCTTTCAAATCAGGGTTGCTTACAATCAAAGCTAAGATAGCTTAGTAACAAAGCATTCAATATTCACCATTAGATGACTCCTGATTTATGATTCAAGCTAAGATAACTCCTGATTTATGATTCAAGCTAAGTCTGCTTAGAAATTAAGCAATCAATCTCTACCGTTAGATGGTCTTAGACTGTTACACAAAAATGAAATATACTTATATTTAGATATGGGTAACCGTACCTAAACGTGTATATTGGGTGGATCAATAACAGTTAACCGAATTTATCCGTATGAATATTTTTGTCTTAGAAGTATTCATCTAACACTTCTAGATCAAATATGATGATCAATCAATCATGATAGGCAATAAAATAAATCTAATTGTGTTTCATATAGAGTTGTTCAACTTTTCACTATCTCATAGAAATATTCATGAAAAAATTGAAATGAAATCGGATTCAATTCGTAATCGTACAAAGTACTTATACAAGAATCAATTTATAAACATTAAGCCATGATTTGCAAAGTTAATTTGCATTCCTTAAATCATAAATGTTTTAGTTAATGAGTATGAGAATCATATATAACCGATTTTAGAACTTAACCACTATGTTCACAAACTGGGTACGGGAACAGCAGCTCCGGAGCTTGACCTACTCAAGACGTTCGCAAACCCGGTTAACAACTATTTCGGACCCAACTCGGGTAAACCCGTTCGTATACTAGGTACACAAACAAGAGTTCCAGACCTTCTCAGGTAATTTTGTTTCATACTAGGTACGCAAACAAGAGTTCCGGACCTAAATCATCACAATACAGTTCGCATACTGGATATGCATACCGTGTTGTATACAGACATGGGTAATTGTTCTAAACTCTTATTTCAATCATTGAAACATCCTTAGAATACGACAATGGTAATCTCACACATACCAGTAGCTTCAAGTAATTTTCAATCAATCGAATGATCAATATGAAACTTCCCAAGCTAACATCAAATGATTGTCTCACATAATTCATATAAGATGTTCAAGGTAATTTTCAGGTGATCATCTTTTGACTTAATATTTAGTTTCCAACAAATAAATTGTCTCCAACTAAACTCGTCAAGAATACGATGAATAGCTAAAGAAAAAATCTTCCAACATGTATTTTGAGAAATAGATAAACGAGATAAACTTGGCTCGAAATATCAAATGTGTATAATGTAAAAGTCTATATAGCTATACTACTTAGTCTCATTAGAAGATATAATAGAATAGACTTCTGAGTGATAGATAAGTTTTAGTCTCCACATACCTTTTGTTGATGAAGTTACTCCAAGATCCTCAGTAGATATTCTTCTTCAATTGGTGAATGTCGTGAAGTTTAAAGCTCAACTACACATTTTATCCTAATCCGAGACATAGCTATAAGTAGACTAGAAATCAAGTATATAGTTTTGATCAACTAAACTTGACAAACAAGCTTGAGATAACAACGCTTGCGAGTTCGACTAAGCAGTACTCTAATAATGGTGATGGTGGTATTATTGATAGTGATAGTGAGAAATAGAATGAGGATGAGAAGATGACAAGAAGAAAACTTCATGATTTTTTTTGAGAAAAAAAAGTTAAAATTTGATTTTTGTTGTTGTTTTGATTTCTTTTCTTCGAAGATAGATTACCAATTACAACAGGTATTCAATATTTATTTTTCACTAAAGGATGTGAAATGACGAGGATACGTACACCACAATTTTTTTTTCATTTCAACCTTCTATAGACACACCTTGTGTAATCTTATAAAAATATAAATTTTTAGACGACTACTTCAAAAATATGTACACTTGGTAAATAGCATAAGTTCGTGAACGAACCAATCTATGGGACCATACCAAATGTTTGATTAACATACAATGCTCTTACTTTATTATAACTATAGCAATAATTATAATAATAAATAAAGTAAAGGCATACAACAACATTTTGTTAACGAGGAAAACTGCAAGGCAGAAAACCCCCCGAACTAGTACAGTTTTGAATACTCACATACTTAAGCTGCTATAAAACTAACTACCGCCACTTCGTACAGTTAATACCAAGTAAACTACTCTTACTTACTTTCTTCAGAATCCCTGTGCCTACCACTAATCTAGTTTACACACGTGAATCCCAAGATAGAGTACACTATCTCAAGTCGTTTCACCTGCTGTGAAGACTTTTGTTTCTCAACTCCTCTGGATCGTAATCTAAATTAGTAAAAGACTAACATGTTTCAATAACCATAATTCATCAATCTCTAAGATCAAAAAATTTTAATCAGAGATAAGTCAAAGGATCTTCCGTATAATCAATATATACTCCTTTATGGTCAAAAATCAACTAAGACAACAATTAACGAAATAAATAATCTTAATTTACAAACTATTAAAGAAATTATGAAAAGAGATATAACTGGATAAATTTTCGATATATATACTATGTCTTATGTTTACTGAAACAAACCGCTTGTTTGGATCCTAGTCAATCAAGTGTACAAGAAGTCTCACAAAGATTAGAATACCAAAAAGAAAGTCTTATAGTTTTTAATCTTCAAAGTACCTACACATACAACTAGATTCCCTCTAATAATCGATCACATAGAACGGAATCTGTTAATGTTGGATGATCACTAGTTTCATCTTCAGATCCCGAATCAAATAGATCTGAAATAGTAAATACCTTGAACTAGTTCGAGTTAGATCAGAAGAAAAGGACCACAAAATAAACAAACTAGATCTATCAAGGTTCAACTTCACCGTTAGTTATCCAAATTAATAATCAAAAACTAAAATAACAATAAGATTAGTTTCCCACCAAAGGTACTACTAAAAGTTTTTTGATCCCAAAGAAGACTTTAAATGAAGACCATGTGAGAGATTTCACCTGATTAGAATACTTTGCTCTATTAAA